>JARJLF010001629.1:0-68626 GCA_029378395.1 Mycena leptocephala | reverse complement strand
TCGTCGCTGCCTTCGCTGCCCAGAACCTTCCCGTCGTCGTCCTCGCTCGTCCGGGATCCAAGAGCACAGACAAGCTCCCTGCCGGCACCAAGCTCGCCACCGTCGATACCAGCGCGACGCCGCTGCTGTCGCTGCCGTTTTCAAGGAGCACACCGTCGATGTAGTGCTTTCGACCGTCACTGGGCACGCCATCGGGCGCACAGAAGTCCCTCATCGAGGCCGCCAAGGCCCGCGAACATCAAGCTGTTTGTTCCGTCCGAGTATGGAGTGCCAACGGAAGGCCTGAACGAGGGATCTGGGCAGAGAAGAACCAGATTGCGGAGCAGTTGAAGAGCGCCGGTATCCCGTCTCTCAGAATCTACGTCCGTAAAATTTCCCTTTGCATATATCACAGCTGGTAAACCAACGCTATAGAACGGTCTTTTCACCGAATACATCCGTGGCTATTCTTGAACGCGGAGACCAAGAAGATCCATATTGTGGGCAAAGGCGAGGCCCCGATCTCCGCGACGGCGCTCCCTGATGTTGCGGGTTCGTCGCACCATTTCAACGCAACCATCTATGCAACTAATCTGTGATTCCACAAGGATTCGTCGTCCACGTTTTGACCACGCTCCCGTCCGCCGAACTGGAGAACAAGATATTCCGCATCGAGGGCGAGCGCATCAAAGCCAACGACCTCGGTGCAGTGTTCAAGACCGCAGTGGAGTATGTTACCGAAATTCCCGGGGAGATGGGGACATCAAGACCATCGTGGCGACCGAGCTTGATTCTGGCCTTGGTAGCACCGGGTGGAGTGTCGTGACCAAGAGCGAGGGAACTGGTGATGCCGCCGCGAGCAGCGCTAACAAGCTTTGGCCCGGGCATCACTGGAAAACGATCAAAGAGGTTCACGGATTGTGATATTACTTACAAGCTGTCGTAGCGAGCGACGCCGCTGTCGTTATTTAAATCGCGTTCCTAGGAAACAAAACTGAGAAACTGGGGTAGCAGGAGTGGTTGTTCTCGTTCACTGACGATGAAGGAATCGTCCTCGTCCCCACCTTTTATACTCTCAATCCCAGCATTTCGTCGCGAGTTCGGAATGTCCTATTCCCGGGCTCTGATTGTGCCCTTCTTCTGGTGTCGCTTTGTCAGGTTCGTATCACGAATGTTTGATTTCTGAATACAACAAGAGTAAGTACTTCGGTAGGGGGTTCACACCCGTTTCAGCAGCATCGAGCGCCACGCTAAGCGTGCCTAAACCCAGTTGGAACCAGGCGTCGTGGAATTTCCGAACGAACTTCTGAGCCGAACTCAAGAATACTTGGGGCGATTCTTTTGTTCTGCTGAAGACCGGATGAACATCGGCTAACATCTGAAAGGTTTCCTTCCAGACACCCCTTGAAGATAATGCGGGACTCAGCACGGTGGACAAAAAAAATGGAACTTGACTTACTGTATTTCCTGCCGAGGACCGTGGTCGAACATCTAAAAGGTAATCAATCATTCGAGTCAAAATCTCACGCCAAGAGGACTAAACCGACGTGGTATCATATATCAGGCGTTGTGGAATTTCCGACCGAATCCAACTGAACTGAGCCCTTTCGGGAATTCTTCTTTTTCTTCCCCTGATGCCTGAACGAATATTGGTCGATATCTGAGGGGTACTCTGTTGATTTATTCAGATGGAGATCTTAAGGCACTGAATCCAGTGGAAGCAGGCGTTGAAGAATTTCCGGCGACGATTCAATTGTTTTCGGGAGCAGGGATCTTGGGCCTCGTGGACTCGAGGTTGCACCGGACTTCCACTGCGGCATCCTGAGCTCCGGATGAGCCATAGTTTGGAGTTATGCTCGAGATGCGAAGGGGACAAAACAACACGGGGGGGAAACCTGTGCTCGAGATGGAGAAATTTCTACTGTCGAAAATCTTGAATTCTGCACCACGGGTATTCTACAATTGCTTTGAACCTGCAGGCAGTGAGTGAAATGTACTGTAGAAATTTGCGCGAAGAACAACAAGGAAAATAGTTGGTTGGCTTAAAATGCCTTTCTCGACGCCCCTCTGCCGCCGTCGTTTTCGCGGACAGCATTCTTCCCTCGCGGAGACATCACTTGGATAGGACTTCTGAAACCGCGCCATTCTTGCTGCAGACCGTGCCATTCTTGCGTACATGCGATACACTCCACGGCCGTTCCTCGCGGGAGAGGACGCACAAGCAGCTTCGCTCGCAGATTCCTTCGGAACTACCTAGTCCAGGCGATCAAGGACTACTGGCAGTGCCGACGCGATAATCATGGGGATGAGCCGCAGAGACAACCAAGGGATAGACTACGGGAAGCGCATTGTCGCGGGGCCCGAGGGTGAATGCGCTTTATGGGCCGCCTCTCGCGCGCAAGGCTGCATGCACTGTACTGCAGGCCTGCGTTGCTGCTCGTGGGACTGGAAGAAGTGGCGAGAGGCGGCGAGAGAAGAATGAAAGGGCAGCGGTAGTAGGAGTCTTGACGAAAGCGGGCCGGCGGTAGAGCGCCGGGCGCCGGGCTCTTGTATGTCATCCAGCGTCAAGCCAGACCAAGCTTGGGGTACGGCATGTGCATAGGGATTTGGCGCTTCAATACGTAGTGTCTGGCCTGGGGGGAGCCGATGACGCGGGCGGGAGGGGCGGCGGATGTCATGACGTCGCGTTGCAATTGAGTTTGCAAACTTTTTTCCTCAGATCTTAGAATGCCTTGATATGTCATACCATATACTATACCATCATGGTACGCCCATTCTCGAAGGAATAGGGCTATCTGTGAGCGGAAGATGCCCAGAACATAACTTCGGACCCGCGGTCCGGCAGTGCACAGCCACCACATCAATTTCGGCAACCTTCTTATTGGATACTTAAGATGCAAGCGCACAACCATTCCAAAACCATTCGGAGCACTAGCGCACATACTCAAAGGTCGTAAGTACTAGCGGCATGACGTAGAGACATTTACTTGAAGTACTGTACTATTTCGACCAAATGTTCAGGTGACGGTGACACCCGATTTTTTTTTGATGTGCCTAAAGATTGCTATAATTCAGAAGAAAATGTATCGGCCACCTCGGTCGAGGAAAATCTAAAAATAGTGAACATTTGGTCGAAATAGTACAGTATCCGATCCTGGGCCGCCTTACCTTGATCATCAGTGCATGAAGATGCAAACTCCACTCAGCCCGCCTTACAAACCGCCTTACAAACGAGTTCGCTCAAACGTCATTCTGCTTTAATATGGGGAGCTTTGAATTATTTTGCCTGCCGCTTTGTCATTCTCTATCGTAGCGGATCGAGTCACCGCGTGGATTACCAAGTCGGAGGCGGCCACGACTTATAAGAAGGGGGTTTCTATAATTTGGGCACCAACATGTCCTCCTACAAGTCATTCGCAGTTATCGGCGCCGGCGCTCTTGGGTCCACGATCGTCGCTGCCTTCGTTGCCCAGAACCTTCCCGTCGTCGTCCTCGCTCGTCCGGGATCCAAGAGCACAGACAAGCTCCCTGCCGGCGCCAAGCTCGCCACCGTCGATACCAGCGACGCCGCTGCTGTCGCTGCCGTTTTCAAGGAGCACACCGTCGATGTAGTGCTTTCGACCGTCACCGGGCACGCCATCGGCGCACAGAAGTCCCTCATCGAGGCCGCCAAGGCCGCGAACATCAAGCTGTTTGTTCCGTCCGAGTATGGAGTGCCAACGGAAGGCCTGAACGAGGGTACCTGGGCAGAGAAGAACCAGATTGCGGAGCAGTTGAAGAGCGCCGGTATCCCGTCTCTCAGAATCTACGTCCGTAAAATTTCCCTTTGCATATGTCACAGGTGATAAACCAACGCTATAGAACGGTCTTTTAACCGAATACATCCCGTGGCTATTCTTGAACGCGGAGACCAAGAAGATCCATATTGTGGGCAAAGGCGAGGCCCCGCTCTCCGCGACGGCGCTCCCTGATGTTGCGGGTTCGTCGCACCATTTCAACGCAACCATTTATGCAACTAATCTGTGATTCCACAAGGATTCGTCGTCCACGTTTTGACCACGCTCCCGTCGGCCGAACTGGAGAACAAGATATTCCGCATCGAGGGCGAGCGCACCAAAGCCAACGACCTCGGTGCACTGTTCAAGACCGCAGTGGAGTATGTCACCGAAATTCCCGGGGAGATGGGGGACATCAAGACCATCGTGGCGACCGAGCTTGATTCTGGCCTTGGTAGCACCGGGTGGAGTGTCGTGACCAAGAGCGAGGGAACTGGTGATGCCGCCGCGAGCAGCGCTAACAAGCTTTGGCCCGGGCATCACTGGAAGACGATCAAAGAGGTTCACGGATTGTGATATTACTTACAAGCTGTCGTAGCGAGCGACGCCGCTGTCGTTATTTAAATCGCCTTCCTAGGAAACAAAACTGAGAAACGCAAATAAGACGCAAAGAGCACTAGCCTTGCGCTGCTGTCCCCTCTCTATCATCTCGGGGTTCTTCGTTACCTTCCCGACAAGTTTCTCGGCGCTACCTGCGCTTGCACAAAAAATGAAAAAAAAAAATTGTCGAGCCTGAAAACACGAAAAAAAATGAAGTCCGCTTTTTTGCAATACCGACATGTCGGTATTGCGAAATCGCGGACTTAAAAAATGAAAAAATTGTCGAACCCGAAAACACGAAAAAAAACTGACTCTTAAAAAAATTTGCAAAAATTGTCGAGGCCGAAAACACGAAAAAAAGCAAAGTCCGCGATTTTGCAATACCGACAAACGACCTTGCATAAGTACACGCCAATTGAACCTCTTTACACCTGTTATTCCCCACGTCATCGGGCCGAGTGGGCTAATATCCTGAACTGCTCCCGGGCGCGTCGCGGGAGATCGCGGGGAAGCGGAGCCGAGGCGCCGATGACGTCAGTGCGGACGCGCAGCGTCGCGGCGGTGCCTGGGGGTCGACCGAGCATGGCCATATGCATGTAACACTGTAGTTTCCTTGCAAGACACAAGTTAAGTTGGCGAATTTCTGACAGCAAAAAGAATGTGAAAGGGGCTGATCATGACATTAGGCGCGCAAAACATGACTCGTGTGGCCACACCGTGACGGCGATTGCCAAATCGGGTCTCTCCACTCTTGCTCTCTACCTCCACAGTCACCAGCTATCTCACTTAAGCTTACATCCTACCCCGCAGCAACTTGCTTTCAACCTTGTCTCTATGCCTCCTCGCGCACCGAATCGTGCTCCGAATCGCGGTCCTCGCACTGGTACAGGTCCGACCGGAGCCGCGTCTGCTGCTCGTGAGTTCCGCCAACACATCTGCGTGTGTCCTTATGTATGTCCTATTCAGCAGAGCACATAACCACGGTGGGCGTCCGACGCCCCGACTACGGCTCCAGCGGCAAATCGATCAAAATCAATGTCAATTCTTTCACTGCGGAGATCCCGAACGGGTCGATCTTTCATTACGATGGTGCGCTGCCCCTCCTTCCTTACTTCCTTAAATTTCTGCCTGACTTTCTGTTCCATGATCGCCAGTCGGTATGTATTCAGCTTCAAGTTAGCTCCTTGTTCGGCTCAGTCCTGACGCGCCTCGAGTTATTTCGGCTGATAAGATCCAACCCTCCGCGATGAACATGCGCCTCATAAGGGCGCTCCAGGATCACGTCGCACCTGGTATCTTCGCAGAAACGCGCTGCGCATTCGATGGCCGCAAGAATTTGTATGCGCCGGTCGAATTGAATTTGGGAGGGGATTCGCGCGAGGTACGTGCGTCCGGTTCTTTGGATGGATGAAAGTGCTAATAACTTGACATATTCTATCCATCCAGTTCGATGTGAGCCTTCCGGGAGCGCCGGTCAACAGCGATAGGCCACCCAAGATTTATAAAATCCGACTCACGCGCGTGGCGAAGATCAATACAGAGTACGGGTTTCTTTCTTTCTTTCCTTTCTTTTCCAGTCTTCACATCGCGCATAGAATCCTCCACCGCTTCATCGAAGGACGTCAGTCGCACGACAATGCGGTCAACACGGCGTTAATGGTGCGTCTATCGCTTGCTTGTCGAGCTCCTTTATATATATATATTCTGACACGGCACGCCCCAGGCGCTCAACGTCTTAATCCGCATGGAACCCTCCCAACGGTTCCCCGTCAAAGGCCGTCCTTCTTCACACCGGAGGCGCCAGACCCATCGGCGCCGGCCTCGTCCTCTGGCGCGGATACTTCCAGTCCATCCGCCCCGCCGTGGGCCGCATGCTGATCAACATCGACATCTCGACCGGCGTGATGTACCAGCCCGGCGAGCTCATCAAGCTCTGCCTCTCCTTCCTCAACGTGAATGACCCGCTCGTGCTGTCTGGGCGGCTGGATGATCGAGACGCATCAGGCTGGGGCGCTTCATTGCGGGGTGCGGGTGCAGACAAGGGATGCGAGTAGGGAGGGGCAGGGGCGCGGGGGGTGGAGCGCGCAAGGGTGGTGAGGAGGCTTACGCACCAGGGTGCTAGTGATGTTACTTTTGTGATGCGCGGGGAAGGAGCATGACGGTGGCTAATTACTACCAGGAAGCGACGGGGAGGCCGCTTCAGTATCCGACTCTTTTGTGTGTTGAGGTGATTTCTCTTCATATCCTCCCTTGTTCCTTTGTGTAAGCTAACTATCATTCGAAGGTCGGCCAAGGTGCCCTGATCCCTCTTGAGCTATGCACCGTCCTCGCTGGGCAGCTCGTCAAGAAGGAGATTCCAGACGAGAAGAAATCGGACCTCGTGGCGTTTGCGACGATGAAGCCGAAGGATCGGCTTGTTAGTATTCGCAAGGGGTTGGAGGTACGTGTTCATTTCTCTTCTACCCATTCCTTCTCTTCTACCCATTCATTCTCTTCTACCCATTCGTTCATTTTCTTCTACCCATTTATTCGTCAATGAACGGCTTTGAGCTTACCAAAAAAAAAAATTTAACAGGTTCTGGCATACGGCCAATCGGAGTACGTCCGCAAGTTTGGGCTGACGGTCAACAAAGAGGCTGTCTCGACGCAGGCGCGGGTTTTGACGGCCCCGACGCTGAAGTATGGGGCGGGGAGCAAGGCTGCGACTGTTGTGAGTTGTGTTTGATTATTCTCGAATCTCTTGAGTGTCGAGCTGACACTTTCCCTTTTTAGCAACCGAGAAATGGGAGCTGGAATATGTGCGTGTTCGCTGGGATATTTACTTACATCCGAGATTAATATGTACATCCCTCGTGATTTAGGGCGGACAAGAAGTTCTACGTCCCTGCACCATCACCGCCTGGGTGCTTGTGTATTTCGACATGCGTCTGGAGCGCGGGCTGCAGGATATTATTACTAGTTTTGTTGCGGGGTGTGAGAGCACAGGTGCCTATTCTTTTCTTTTCTTTTTCTTCTTTCTTTCGAGTGTGCGTAATTTATTGACTGACCAATGAATGATGAATAGGCATGAAAGTCACCCACCCGGATCCCATCGTACGGGGTATTAACGGCCAGGGCAATATACCCGAGGTTAGTCTCTCATTTATTTTCATGCGTGAATCAGCTTGCTTATTTAAGTATGACGCAGCAACTGCGCGCGGCGGGTGCTGCGTGCTTTGAACAGAAGAAGGTCGGGCCAACTCTATTTGTTGTCATCCTTCCGGAAGGAGGGAATGATATCTATACTATGGTCAAAAAGTATGTCGTCCGGAACCTTGGGTCTTTTTTCTCACTGCAGGCGATTTTTGTTTAGTTGGGGCGACATCAAGGTTCGTAATTAAAATGCCAATTTTCCTGGTTTGGTCCGAGTATTTATGGAATACGTTTCACCATTTCTATGGTAGAGAGGGATTGCAACCCAGTGTATGAAAACACGGAACTGTACGCGCGCCAATATCCAATTTTGGGCGAATGTTGCGCTCAAGTGGGTTTTTTGATTACTTTCCAATCCGATTCGGGTCTCATATATATGTGTGTGCAGGATCAACGTCAAGTTGGGGGCATCAACGTCATTACGGATCCGACGCAGGTTACGCTTCTATCTGACCCACACAACCCCACCGTCGTGATGGGGCGGATGTCATGCATCCCGGGTATAGCAGCTCTCTTTTATAACCCAATCTTCCGTGCCTCACATGCCCTTATGCTTATGTACTTAGAGCGGGAACGAACGGCCGCCCGTCGTACTCCGCGGTAGTCTCCAGCGTGGATTCGAACGCGGCCAAATATGTCACGATCAGAAGGTGCAGGCGTCGAGGCAGGAGCTCATTTCGGACTTGCAGATGATGACGAAGGTGTGTGTGATTCCGATTCGTTCTAACTTGGTGTCAACTGCATCATCTTATGTTGTTGCAATTGCTAGTATCTGTTGACCAAATACATGTCGTATCGAGAGGCAGTCGAGAAGGTGCCCCTCTCGAAGAAGGCGCCGAAGCGCTTGATATTCTATCGAGGTCCGTGGCTTCGTGTTCTGCCGATACTTACGATTTAACGTGCGGATGCGGCGCGTGTAGATGGTGTCTCGGAAGGCCAATTTCAGCAAGTCCTCGATCATGGTAATTGCTCCTGTTTTAATTAAATTTTCGTACACGACTTGATCTCTTCGCGGGTAGAATTGCCGTTGATCAAAGGTTCGTTCCTATACTGTACTCTTTCATCGACGCAATGCTAACGGTGCACTCCAGCGGCATGCCAGGAGTTGGGAATCGCCCTAGTATTACACTTGTGGTTGTGGGAAACGGCACCATGTTCGGTATGTATAGTTACTTCGTCGCTTGTGGTTTGGTATCTGGCTATCTAAACCACACTAGGTTATTCCCTGCCGACAAAGATGCAGATAAGAGCGGAAATTGTCCCGCGGGAACGGTCGTCGATCGCGACATTGGGCATCCCACCGAGTTTGATTTTTATCTTCAAAGCCACGGTGGGATCCTTGGGACTAGTAGGCCTGGACATTATTCGGTTGTCCTATACATTTGTTTTGTTTTTCATCCCGCTATCGATACGTGTAGGTTTTGTATGATGTGAGTAAAAAAAAAGAACCAGTTGTTCTGGGAAACTTAGCAGCGCTTTTCTTTTCTAGGAAAACAATTTGACGTGAGTCGCATTTCTGCTGCGGATGTCATCGATCCCACCTGGACTGACTCGACATTGACAGGGCGGACACGATGCAAGCGCTATCTTTCGCCTTGTGCCATGTCTACGCCGGTTCCACGCGCTCCGTCTCGATCCCTGCGCCGTATACTGTGAGTCCACATGCCGCCATCCGCATTCTGATGGCTAAACAGTTCCTCTACTAATTTTTTCTAGATGCGACAAGGTCTGCGCGCGCGCGAAGATTCACTTCGATCCGGAGAAGGCTACAGGAGCCTTTTCGGACACGGGACGAGCGATAATTCGGAGAGCCTCGAGGCGTACAAGAATGATTTCATGCCGTTGCATGCTAACCAGATGGGGAGGATGTACTTTTCTGTGAGCGTTCAACTCACATGGAAGAGGAGGAGGCCGCTGACTTGAAATTTCTAGTGAATGTGAATGCAAAAAGAATTGCTTCACGGACTCAATAGTCTTCGCGCCTCTTGATTGATTGATTCTATGTTTGCTTGTTTTTTGTCTCGCGGTTTTCCTTTACGTCATATGCTTTACCATTACGACTTTTACGCCTCACGACTTACGATTTACGATACGAGTGAAGAGTTACGAAGTGTTTGGTTATCTGCTTTGCTACTGCTCCGTGTATTCTTCGAACGTCAATGCCATTTTGTATTTGCGCTATGGTTTGCCTTGCTCAGTAATAGCTGTAGATCCGTTTTGATCTGGTAAGCAAATTCTAAGGAGAGACGGCAGCGAGGCACTGCGCATCCTGAAGAAGCACGGGTATTATCATTCCGACATTTATATAGGAGATCCCACTTTCCCAAGTGAGCTCTCTCGCGTGACTCTGATGGGCTGGAACTGGGAATTCATT
Source organism: Mycena leptocephala (assembly GCA_029378395.1). NCBI lineage: Eukaryota > Fungi > Basidiomycota > Agaricomycetes > Agaricales > Mycenaceae > Mycena > Mycena leptocephala. The sequence goes on along the minus strand of JARJLF010001629.1, from coordinate 58,705 downwards.
AAATGACAAAGGAAGCCAGCAGTATAATTTATTCATACTACGTGAATCATAATGGGAATACTAGTGAAATCCTTCTATAAAAATCAGTCTCGCGAAACATTGTCCTACCAGTCGAGCCTACTCGTCGCCGTCGTACACAACCCATTCAGAGTGGATATCCTTCGCTTCAGTCTCTACTACGACCAAGCCCCGCTCTTTGCACTTCGGCAGCACTATCAAATCGAAAGGAGGCAGATCCCTCTCCTCGTCGGGAATCCATCCCGCTACCACATGGACGAGTTCCAGGCGGTCCACAGCGACGAGAGGCGTGAGCATCTCGTCCAGCGCCTCTGCCAATGAGGCATACTGGTCCTCGTACGCAGTATAAATCGCCACCGTGAGGGATTTCAGGGTGGGAGATGCATGCATGCCACGTAGCAGCGCGATCGCCTCTTCGCAAGTGAACGTGATGGATAGGGCTTGCAGCTGTGTGTTCCCCCGCAGGAACGGGACATCGAGAAATCTGTCTATTTGAAGGTGAACACAGATTCACAGCAATAACTTGGTAGACATACCAGCTCCCCATGAATCGTCAAAGCCGATGCTCAGAGATGTGAGGAAGTACCGAGGCTGTCAATGTACTGTGCCGCGTACTCGAGCTCGCCCTCTTCGGTCACTGGTTCAGGGAAAAACAGTGCCAGCGTTGATATGGGGATTCTTTTCCTGTGGGTCCAGACGAGAAATGGTCGAATGTCGGGGAAATTTAGATCCATGGAGCACAGGGTATCAGGAGGAGCAGGTGGGTCCTCCGGGAGCTCTATTTCGCTCCATCGTATACCCATAGTTTCAGGGCCTGCAGCGCTGGAAACGACGCAATGCAGTACACAACTTCGGCGAGATTCGGTGCAGTCATGTCGGAAATGTTGAGGTGTGTGATGCCCAGTAACTTGGGACAGGGAAGGACATTGTCGGGGTGCGGTGGAAGCGAATATCATAGCCGAGCATGTAAATTGCATTTGGAAGATGCTGCACAATCTTTGGCAGGACCGTGGTCATCCAGCGATGTTCGACAATGCCATGTGCGAATACAAGCTCGCGGATGAACGGAGAAAGGTGAGACGGTTGGGTCTTTTGAGCAGCGTCGCGAAGCGGTAGGCGGTATCCTGGGAGATTTTAACGCGATAAAAAAGAATGCGTCGGCTAGAGGGAACCCAGGCTCTGCACACGAGCCCACAACTGCCCGCTGTAACAGCCGTAGACCGGTCCAGAAAGTTTCTTCTCCGTTCCCGCATATCAGCGGAGTCGGATGCAGAAAGGACATAATCAAGTCAACTAGTTCACCGGCAAATGTAGACGGCATGAGTAGAACCTGCGGGTATAAGTATAAGTTAGTATAACAGAATCGTTATAGCTGGAGGCAAGCTGGACGGATGAAGGGAGACAAAGAGCTTGCAAGAGTGGCTGTGCAGGCTTCACGAGGTCCTGTCACGGTGACAGTGTGATGGTGACGGTGTTGCCACTACTCACCTCATGAGTAAACACCCCGAATGTGGCCGTGCGCCAGTGCGCCTCTGCCGCAGCGTGCTTCTACATGAGCGGGGAAAAGCGGGGCCATTGGTGCGCACGCGTTCCACGCCACTTTGAAGAAGAACAGGTCCAACTACCGGACCAATTGTACCGGACCTTCAAGTTGAACTCGCCGTTGACTTGTTACGTGACGCACCTCACTTGTCTCACTGCACGGGGCTCATTCCAAAAGCGAAAGCAGTCGCATAGTAGACCGGTTTCTCATGAACACGATGTTCCGGACTGGTTGTATTTTATCTTTTTCTTTTCATCTCTTTTTCTGGGATGTCGAATTTCTACCCCATTGTCGTAGGCCTTCGTGTGGCTCGTTTCCTGCTCTCAGGGCTCTTTTAGCTCCCTGCGCTCTCCAGGCTTGCATAATCTCAGAGGTACTATTCTCCCCTGAGCCCTGAATCTTGGGAATTAGGAAGCCTAAAGCGACATTCTCCCACATGCGAGGAAATACTTTCTCCACGCATGTCGGCTACTCTCTGAAGTATCTCAGGATCCAACAATAAAATGCCTCAGCTTGGGAATTCTTCCGGATGCTTCCAATAATGTTCGCACCGTTCTTTCTTGGTACATAATGAAGTCAAGCAGCTACATATCGTTCGGTCGTTCTCATCCTGCCATGCGAAACCTGTTCTCCCTCCTGTTAGTCCTCGCTGGGGTCGGCGCACAACGTACCATACAATGGACGTTCGTGCAGAAACGGTTCCTCAGGCGTAATTCCTGTCGAGCTCATCACAATCTCGCCTACCCTGATGTTGATGTACGACCGCGCAGACGGCAATCCCTTCTCCTCCCGGATGGCGAAAAGGCATGGGCAGCGCTATGGAATCTCGAGACCAACACTCCTACCCCACTCAGTTCCCTCACGGACACATTCTGTGCTGGCGGCGCGTTTATCAGCAATGGTACTCTTGTCTCTGTCGCTGGTCAGCCGCTCGAACAAGCCGGCCAACCGCCTGCAGATGTCGGCTGGGAATCCGTCTGTTTGGCCCGTGTACCTCTCCAACCGGTGAAAACTGCGTTGTATTTGAAGATCCCGAGCACATTCATCTCGCGGTAACGCGTTGGTATCCCACTGGTCTTCGGATCCCGGACGGTAGTCTCATGATCATCGGTGGGAGCAACATAAATACCTTCTATAACACGGGTCCGACCGCGGAGGACAGCATCGAGTTCTTCCCCAGCAGACCGGTGAAGCCGGCACCGTGAGACCTAGCCAGTTCTTGTTGGATGCCGAGCCTGTGAACATGTTCCCGAGGTTATAGCTGCTCATACAAAAATTTGCACTCCATTCAATGTTATCCAGATCTTTCGTCCTTCCTTCTGGGCGCGTCTTCGTGATCGCGAATAACATCACGATGATTTACGATATTGAGACTAACACTGAAACGCGTCTCCCGGAAATACCAAACGGCGTACGTGTGGCCAACCCTTTTGATGGCTCCGCGCAGTTGTTGCCTCTGTCGCCGCCGTTATATGAACCGACGGTTCTTGTCTGTGGTGGCTCTGCAGCCGACGACACACGACCTGTGACCAATCTTACCACTAAAGACCCCGCGACCAACCAGTGCTCGCGCATTACCTTGACCCGAGCAGGAATAGCCAAGGGCTGGGAGGTTGAACGAATGCCTGAGACGAGAATATTGATGGAGAGTGTTATGCTTCCGACCGGAGACGTTCTTCTGATCAACGGTGCTCACACAGGGTAAGTGCATTTTAACTATAGAATAAAGCCAACTCTCATTCATTGTCCCAGATATTCGGGATATCCGAGTGTCAGCGGCTCCAACGTCACCGGATCGAACTCAGCTAACCCTGCGTTCCGAGGCATCCTCTACAGGACAGAGTTCCCGGCTGGACAGAGGATTACTCAAGCCGGCTTGCCCACCAGCAATATTGCGAGGATGTATCACTCGTCCGCATCGCTGACGGCCAAGGGGTGGGTCATATATTCCTCTGCTGGTAGAATATTACTTACGATTTTGACAGAACCGTTATGGTCGCTGGATCCAATCCTCATCCCGCGGTCGTTTTGCCTCCCACTACGTTCCCCACCGAATTCCGCGTGGAGGTCCTTCGTCTTCTCTTGGAAAATTATTTCGGCTAACTTCATATTTTTCAGTATCTCAGTCCCGACTTTATAACCTCTAATTTGCCGCGTCCTATCATCCGGAGCGCTCCGACGCAAATTCATTTCAACCAGAAGACCACTCTCAAGGTCACCGTTCCCCAGAACTTACTCTTCGGTCAGATTAAGGGTACGTCTCGATTTGGTTCATGGTTTTCCCAACTGAAACTCACTCTCTAGTTTCGCTGATGGACATGGGCTACGCTACACACGCACAACACGCAAATTCGCGGCTCGTTTTCCTCGAGCACACTCTTATCGGCAATAATTTGGAAATCACGGCGCCTCCGAATAATAACATCTACCCGCCTGGACCTGCTTGGCTCTTCCTGGTTGCGGATGGCGTTATAGTGAGGGAGTGCAGGTTATGGTTGGCGATGGCGGCGATCCTCCGAGAGCCGACCAGGGAGTTAAAATACCTATTACCAGCCTGTAAATTCGTATTCCTGTAGCTTGTATTGTACCACTATACATATATCATGACGAAGTGCCGCTATGTAGCTCAGCAGCAACTGATACTGTACCTCATTCAGGTGATACCCACATGTTCGTTGATACCCATGGTCACTCCTCGTTCGTATTGTAGGAACAATTAGTTGATTGGGACTCCATATTGAGCTACTAGTATGATATGGGCAAGAAGTGATTCCAACTAAATTAAGATCATGTAGTGATCCCGCCGTTCAAATTTCTCAACCACGGGTTTGCTCATGCTCTGGAAATTTTTACTAGTCATTTAGGTCAGAGTGATTCATGATCATATAATTATGATTGCCCGATTCAACGACGTCTTGGAAGGAGATGTCTCAAGCCAAGTCTTTAATTGGCAACCCTGAACGTTAGCTGAAGTCGAACGGTGACCGCTGAACGGTTCAAAACTTGAATATTGGCATGATCGACATGATTGGGAATATCCAATCTTTTGCCTTGAGAAATATTTCAAGCTATTCGTAACCACTCAACTTTCTCTTTGGGAAAGAATACACTCGGGTCAGTCGTTCGATGAGCCAGAACTAAGTAGGTCAAAGGAAGAGTCCAATATCCACCTGTTTCCCAACTGCTCTCAACATTAATCGAAATAAAAAGCACCACATTCTTTCCGATCTTCCTCAAGAGCAGCCTCTGACCCCGTACTCCGAAAACTGAGGATGAAGAGAATTTGCGACGGTGGCTGTGCATGCTTTCGGTGATTACCGACCAATTATTTACCTTGATGGCGCCAGATGTCGCCCCTTGGTCGCTCCTTCCATGTCCATTGTCCAAACCATTTCCCGCCAAACCTTCGAGCTTTGAGTCTTGCATGATCAGCAGCTTATGACAGCTTGTGGCCGGTTTTTGACGACTTATTAGCCAGTTGCGGAATTCGGCGAGATACGGTGGCTGCTGATTTGCTGCTGATACGAATCTCAAATGAATGTGCTATAAAAGTTCCCCGTACGCCTCCAAGAAACCAAACTACATGCCTCTTCCCTCGAAAACCACGGTGCTAATTGTAGGAGCTGGTCCCTGTGGGATGGCCGCTGCGGCATCTCTTTATCATCAGGGCTGTCGGGACCTCCTCATTGTGGACTCCATTATGGCCGGGGAAAATTCGTCGCGTGCCATAGTGATCCAAGCAGCAACACTCGAGGTATGTATTGTGGTGTGAATGTGGACGATATTGAAACCATGACAGGCCCTTGACACTGTCGGATGTGCCGACTCCCTTGTGGCTCTGGGAGACAAGGCAGAACGATTCGGCTTTCTTGACGGCAAGTCCTACCAGGTATCCACAGATTTCAGCCTTCTTTCTGCGTACACGCGCTTTCCATTTGGCTTGGTAATCCCCCAAACCAACACTGAAGCAGTTCTTCTGGACAAACTCGAAAGTCTTGGGATGTCTGTGTCGCGCCCATACAAAGTTGTTTCAATGACCAGGTCGACACACGACGGTCTGGTAGATGTACATTTTGAATCTGGGGAGATCGTTCAGACAAAGTATGTGATCGGCGCGGATGGAGCGAAATCAGTGGTAAGTCGGCACCATTATTGAATCACTAGTCTGAAGACCACCAACAGATTCGCAATGAAGCAGGGATCGGCTTCAGTGACCCTGATGGCACCCAGGACGAGGACTACGGTGTCCTCTCTCAAATGGTGGTCGGTGATATCGTGTTCTCGACTCCACCCAAACTCCCCTCGTCGTCTGGAATATTTGGCATCCTTTCGAATGGAAATCTCGTCATGTTGGCGGCGTTTCCTGCAGCTGTTTCTCCGGACAAGGAACACACTGTATACCGTATCATATCCGGCGTCCCCCCAGCCGAGGGAACCCCTCCTCACGCCCCAACATCGGAATACTTCCAATCCATCATCGACCGCTATGCGCTGGAATCTATCTCCGATCCTGCCCTCGGCGTCGAGCAGCTCCGCGTCGAGAAGACGTACTGGTCGTCGCGCTTCCGAACCCGCTCCGCCATCGCCGACCGCTGCTTCACCCGCTTCGGGGACCATCCCGACAGCGGCGTTGTCCTGCTCATAGGCGATGCCGCCCACATTCACTCGCCCGTCGGCGGACAAGGGTTGTCACTCGGGATCAGGGATGCCATCACCCTTGGCCCGGCCCTCATGGCGCATGCCCAAGGTTCGTCCGCGGATGCGCTACTCGCAGATTGGGCCGCCGCTCGGCGCGTGCGCGCGCTGGGCGTCATCCGACTGACAAAGCGGACTATGGCTTTATTCAACATGGCTCAAAACCCGGGATACTTGGCGCGGATCATGCAATGGGTGGGTCGAAATTTGGTCCGTATTCTTACCAAGTTTTCGTTTTACCGACGAATGGCTGCGTGGCGGGTTAGTGGCCTTGGGGACGTATGACAAGTATAGGTCTTGAATTCATTGTTGTTTTTGTGGTCAAGAATATGGGGGTTCAGACTACCCACGCATGGTGCTTCGCCCTCTGATCGTCGTTGCATTCGGTTTTCACCCTTCTCGTCGCCGCTACGTTGTCTTTTCTTCGCTCTTTACTTATCGTGCGCGTGACTTTCGTGTCCACGGCTCCCCACAGCATATGCTGCGTTTCTGGCTGTGTAAGCGCTAGGCTGGGATGTCAGTCTGGATCTGGAATGGGGAGAGCGACGTACGCTACGCGGCGCTGGACCGCCGAAACGCGCAGGAATTCCCTGTTCCTTGAGCGCGATTTCAATGGAAGTGGACATTGAACCGCAACAGCGACTCACCTTTCACGATAAGTCGCTTGATGTCCTTTCGCGCGCGCTGCATAAGCAGCTTGCTCCTCAAAAGGCCGAGTCTTCAGTTCGGCGCGTTTTCTGGGACAGGAAGGAAAGGCGAGGTATGTATTATATTATAGGTATAAAAGCGCGACGACACTCACTGTGCCATCCGCAGGCGCGATTTCTCCCTTCGTTCAAGTTTCACGTGGCGCTGACCTCTGACAGAATGGATTTATGAGTGATGTTGGGTATAGAAACCAAAATTATAAGCATACTCAATCTCGAGCTGTGTAGGTTCGAAAGAAACCTTTCCACAATACGCCGGATCATGATATGTGCCGGAGCCGCCAGCAGCGGTTTTTTGTACAGGTTCAAGGGGAAGAATTTTCGGCTCGGCGCTCATCCTAGGGACCGGTGAGACGGATTACGAGGGTAAAACATGACACCGACACTCACTTTTCCATCCGCCGGTGCGCTGTCTCTTGCCGCTTCGCGTGTGGGTGGGTTCCCGGACAAAGTATGTATGAGAGCTGCATTCTGGCCGAGAAGATGCATGAGGCACGGAAGATGCGGGGACAAAAAAGCAAGTACTTGGTTTGCGGCTTGTTGGGCTCGGCAGGGCATCCTTCACCATAGGCCGGCGTTTGATGTCTTGAGGTGTCGGCTTGCTCTTCGAGGAGAGTCTCCAACTCGATGCGATTTCTGGGATTTGTGGGAAGGGTGAGCCAGAAAATGCGGGTGCACAGTTCAGACGCTAACCTATCACCATAGGTCGCTTGGTATGCTCTCGAACGCTGCATAGGCGGCTTGCTCGTTAGATGGACGATTCTTGAGCTCGGCGCGCTTGTTGAGGCTATGTGGGGACAGGTGTATGTGTCTAAAGGCGGAAGCTGACCGCGTAGGCGCGCTTTCTCGTTCTGGTCTACGTGGCGCTGAGCTCTGGCAAAATCGAAGGATGAGACATGGTCAGTGTGGGTGCGCAAAAAGGAGCATACCCGATTTCCAGTTCGCTTGGCGGGTTAGGAAAGTATTTCTTCAAGTCGCACTTCATAGGCGGGTGCGCACCGTCCATGATGGTGGGAGATGGTAAGGGAAAAAATCGCATCTCACATCATACGTTGACGATTGTGACTTTGTTGAATTGTCGACTTATATTCGTGGCAAGTTCGCAGTCGTCATTGGTCTCACCAAAGCATATGTTTTTCTGTTCAACTTCGTTCAACTTGAACTGTGAATGGCCAGTTTTTCCTGCTTCTTCGGGAGGTCAGTTTCGGAAGCGCTTCCGTAGTTTCCTAGGACCGTTTTCACTTGCTACAGAATTTTTGAGTTCGCTTAGGCGTCAAAACGGTTGAAACGGCCAATTGAACAGGGTTGAACTGGAAGATCTTCAAGATCATGATCCATTGATCGTAATCAGTCTTTGTCGCCGATCACATGGTTGGCGCTTAATTGCCGCTGCTTTCTCCCACCACACAAGACTGAGTCGGACTGACTGCCTTGGTTTAAGGGTGCGATACTGGAATCTCGCATGCCTCTTAATACGTCAAATCCTGGATCGGCGCCTGTGCTTGACCTTCCTTCGCTCCCCGTCGAAATTCTGCATGAGATCACGACTCATCTACGCGATGTCCCCGTACCTTGTTCAGAGTATCGTGTCCTTTGCTGCACCTATCTCGAACGCACCGATGCCCTGCACGCCTTGTCGGCGACTTGCCGTCGCCTGCGCAGCGTGTTTCTGGAGCCTTACTGGGAACACCTCGAGGTCTGCGCGAGCCAGAAGGTCTCCGACGCATACATCTACGCGGGGTTCCACTACAACCGCGGGTTCGGCTTCGCACTATGGTCACTAGAGCTAGCCGAAGACTTTGCGCGTGAGCTGCTGCAAAAAATGACCGTGGTGACCCGGAGGCCGGAGCTAGCTGTACACGTCCGGTGTGTGGTATACACGTGTGTTTATGTTCACAGTGTCAATCCGACTGACTGCTTTCAGAACGGTTTCGGTCGTGCTCCCGGTACAGATGGTTCACGGCTTTGTCCAATCACTCGCCCTCCTCCCCAATGTTAGCACCATCCAGGTCCTCTGGTCGTCTACGCATGCAGTATCGAAGTACCTCAGCCGGGCGCTTGAGCCACACACCTTTTACGCTGTCCGCACGCTAGTGCTCCATGCCCACGCGTTTCCGCTTGTGGAATCATGCCCAAATCTCGAACACCTAATGGTCTACGCGCATTGGGACCGCATGCCGCAGCTCAGCGACTTGCCCTCGTATGCGCCGAGTCTCCTCACCTTCACCTGCCTGCCCCTCGGCGCACACCTCGTCCAAGGCGCGTAATTTTATCCGGCGTCGCTTTGTGCATCACTCTTTATCTTCACACTTCTTCCACAGATCTTGTTGCTTTACTCCCAAATCTGGTAGAGATCCCGCCAATCCGAACAGATGATCTGACACCCGTTAGTATTTTGTGTTTCCGATGCCTCGAGCAGCAGCGCTGACTGACGCCAGGATATACTGAACCTCCTCAAGAACATGGAGAACCTGTGCAGAATCGACCTGGTCGCTGATTACGCACAGCCTGCCGCAGGTGAACCGCGGCCAGACACCCAAGGACTCATCGCGGCCGCGAAGGAGGTGCTCTGCGGTGGTCCTGTGAGGCTTTTCGGGCCGTCAGGGCGTACGCCGCTCAATCAAAGTAATCCTGTGGGTTCGAGAATCATGTTGTGGTGGTGCTTCTAGTATTCAGTTTATAATTTAAATTTTATGTGAGGTCCATTTGTTATACAGGCATTCAACTGGTCCCTGCAAGGCTAACGGAGCTCTCCAGTATTGAAACAGCATCGAATATTGTGATGAATGCTCACTGCAGGCCAGATCCCATAGGGGAAGAGGTCCGCTCGTCGCTTTTCACGTGGATCGCTGAATCTGACGAAGCATTGAGAACCTCGAGAATGAGTTTTGGACTGAAAAAAAAAAGAGCAAGAACGTTGAGATAGGCCGAGTTCCCATTCCAACGTTCATAATAGAAACCCCTTGGAGGTGTTAGCTTGGATGATCTCCGAAGCGGAGAATGTTTCACGATACGCCATACATATTTCAACAAGTAAAATACAGAGATACAGAGCGCGAACAAAACCCAGACAAATAAGAAGGCCGAATCAGCTGTCTGTAACGTACACGAGACAAACAACGGCCATGCTCATCTAACGTACAGCGTCAACTGATCCCCAGGCTGAAGCTCCTCCAAAGCTATCTGTACATCTTCCGAAGAGTTGACCGCCACCATATCGCCGTCTTGGTCCTTATATTTCAGCCGCACCGGTTCGTCCGGCAGTGGACCGAGGAGGCGGATCTTGCGCGTAATCTTCTCCACCAGCCCATCGTAGTCTATCGTCCGCGGGACCGGCAGGATGAATATGTCTTCGTTAAAGTGCACCTTCACCTTGACGACTTGGAGTGTGGACAGGGGGTTCGTACCGTTGTTATCGGTCTGCACTCGAGGCTGGCTATAGCTGGGAACAGTGTCGCGAGCAGGGGTCGCATGGAGATCGCGTATCTCCGGGGCAGGGCCGCCACCGCCGCCAAAAGATGTGGCAAGAGTCTGTCGATGTTCATCCGTATCGAGCCCGCCTGAGGAATCGTTCGGCTGAGAGGCCAGACCGGATGGTCGGATTAAACCGTTGATCTTCGACTCCCATATCCTCAACTGATCTTCCCAACAGCAGCGGAGCATGAAGCTGTCACGTTCATGGTCCCCTTCTTTCCACGAGACCGTGAGTGAGTACCGTCTCGGATATGGGGAAGCTATATTGGACTGTAACGTTAGATAGATATTGCAAGTTTCAAAACCAAGAAATGACGAACACGACGCGTTCGAGTCCGTCTCCGAGCTTGGCACCACCTGTGTTACACTGGAAACAAAGATCCGACCCTTCAGTAAAAGAGGCGTATTCCTCGCATAAAATGTCTTCCTGTTCGGAGCGTCTTTCGAAATTTCTTTGCACAGGAGTAGAATTTTTTCGAATAAGAAGACGTGATATTCCCGGTCAACGTCCGATTTGTTGACGACAAAGAAGTCGTACAGGAGAAGTTCTCCAAAGTTGTCAACGTTGTGGCCTTTCCAATCATCCACACGCGTCTGCAGAGATTTCACGGTCTGCTCGGTTTCGGCGCGGCGTGCTGCCCCGTTAACCCTGTCTGCGACACGCTTGGAAGCCTCTGAACCTTGTTTCAAAGCGTTGAAATTTTGGTAGTCGGCTGCCCACGAAGCCTTTAGTAACGACTGAATGTCGAACATAATCAGTACTGAAATGGAACGGAGTAGAGATACTCACGTCAAGGAGAAGTGGGTATTTGAAGATACGTCCAACAGGCTTTTTTATGAAGGCGGGCAGTTCCGCCTTGACGTTCATCAAGTGGTTGAGTGGCTGTCGGAAGGTACCATATCAGCCGTATAGTTGTTTTCAGCCCACTGGAAACTCACAGCGAGCTTCTGTTGCACCTCATCTGTGAGTACGAACTCAGAGGAACTGACGTAGTTTGCGTAGTACGGCGCATAAACTTCACCAAATTCCTTTTCCTGATATGAATAAAACGCGACACAGATCAGATCAGATGGGAAAAAAGACAACGATGGACACTCACAGCCTCAAGGAAATGCTGTCCCCAATTCTGGTCTTGCCACGCAAGTTCCGCAGTAGCCTCAAGGCGAATCAAGAATTTGCGCTGGAAGTTGAAAAGCTCGTTTATATTGGGGAAGAGAGAAAGCCTGATATTATCGTCGATCCAGTTGCTCTGCGACAAAACAGTAGCATATTTCTACGGCAGAGTCAGTGAATGGTCATCCTATGCGAGATCAAGCAGAAAACAAACATGCATGAGCTCGATATCCTTTCCGTATTTGCGTTCAGTCTCAACCAGCTCGCGGATGATATTTTCTTGTGTTCTGGTAGGAAGGGCAGGTTTGGGATTATCGGGAGGGTTATCGCGGAGGGCAAGCAGGTTCTTCGACATGGGCAAAGCGGGCACAAGTCCTTCAAACGCATCCGGCGGAAGATAATTGACGATTGCCGTAACGGTGTTGACGACCTGTAACGCTGAGCACGCGGACAGCAGGAATGGGAAACGTACATACTTTGAGAAATCCATCAGTCGAGTTACGACCCCAAAGATCTGTCACAGTAAATGTCTCGCATGCGGGGATTTTCTGCTCGAACTTCTTTGTACGAAGCTGCATAGCAAAAAGAGCAATGGCACGCTTTTTTGCGCGATCAGGATTGGCGGTGTACTGCTCCTGGTTGAACTGGGAGTGGTTGATTTTTGTGAAGCCATCCTCCTCGGGAAGTAGATCGAAGATGTAGTACAGTGGAATACCGAGAGAGAAGAGATCCCAGAGTTGAGTGATAGGGTCCATCGACTGGTCATCTACTGCTGGATTATCAGGATTGGCGAGGGAGAAGTAGTGAGGAAAACCGCGAATCTGCATAAGACGATCGCGAAGGGCGGAGCATTGCTGGAGGAAGGACATAGAATGGGAGAGGCTTTCGTCTGACATGGTAGAGAGAGACAAAGCTGTACACTGGCTGTGCAGTTGCAATTGGTTGCATTATGATATCAGTAACAGTGAGTCAGCATAGCCTCGGCTCTAGAGTCAGTTTCTATTCCATTGAACAGAAAGAGGGGTAAATCAGTGATGGAGTCCGAGCCTCCAGTCATTTCCTCGGACCCACAGGCGGTTTAAAATAAAGTTTGTATCGTTGATTCAAAAATTCAGAGGTTGGTGAATTGCAATTGGTCAAAATACAAACAGGCTAACCTTGAACTGCTTCCAATGGCGTGGGTGAGATTCAATTAGAGGGTCACACGGAAATATGGCAGGTTTGCCTCGGGCATGGACAGCAGACTTCAAGTTGACGATTGGCGTAGACCACACTGGCGTGGGTCATGAGGCTGTACTGTCCAGTTACTCGCAGAGATTAACTAAGCCCGTCAGCGAATTCACTGCAAAAGCGAACCAAGTAGTCCAATACATCCTCACTGAGGCCGATAGCGCTTGCGGTGATGGCATCACGGAAAATGCCGTCAGCAATGTTGAAGGTCATTAGACAGTTGCGATAACAATAAAATCGTACATAAACCGATTCATTAGAACAGCTCCTATGGGGTCATAAACATGAACGTACCGCTGCTGGCCAGGATCACGTCTCGCGGCTGACTGCCGCGACGATCACCGTGTTTTCGAGCGTCCCCGCCTTGATTGCCGCGTGCGCCTGACTCAGGCTACTCCTTTCCATCGATGAAGGTCCCAACGGCATTGGGCTCAGTACACGTGTCGGTGCCATTTTCGCCTCCTGGCGTAGCAGGGAGCCGGTGCTCGTCGTCCATCGTGAGCGTGCCGTTCCCGTCTCTTCCTTCCCCCACAATTGGCACAGATGTAGAGGTCCCAGTGGCAGCCTTGGATCTGGCCGAGCGGCGACGAATTGCAGTTAATGTCCGACCCCAGCGCGACTGAGCACACCGACCGCTACGAGGGGCTCTGGGACCACGAGTACGTCCTGGCGAGCTGGCAGCATGAGAAGGCGACCGGGTTGGCGAGGCAGCTCTCGTAGGATTGATCCCGCCGCAACACGGCCGCGCTGTCTTCGCTGAGCACACGAGGAACTGGACGTTCGGGTTGCAGTTGTCTGTCACAGACCACATGCGCATGTCCGCGATTGTTTGCGCTGGAGATAGAGCAGCGGCATAAGAGTGAGGATGAAAAACATCGTAGGTGCAGGTGCGGTTGGGTTGTGATGAGAGACACTTGGATGTAGTCTTCTTAAGTACTCAGACGCGGCAGGATTTATCCTCGCTCGAATATCCTATTCGACCGGAGTAGTCTGAGACGCCGGTCTCACCACAGTCCGTTGGAGGCTTACCACGGTCCGTTGGAGCAGATTGCGAGATGTGATAATTGTTCACTTTTCTTTGGCTGCCGCCGAGGGAAGAGAGCTTATTGACAAGTGATAAAAAACAATGCTTTGTGTATCATCGTTCAATCCGTTTCGATTATGAAGTGTTAATTTCTCTAATGGAATACGCCGTGAAAAGATCAGAACCGATTTTCAGGTGTGCCAGTGGGGTAGGATTTGATGAGCCGACCGGGGCCATTAAGGTCCCCGGGCGGTCAACCCATACTTTACCGTACTCAAATATATTTGAATGTGGTTGGGCCTGCACCCGAATTGTCTGTTCAAAACGTACTCTGCATACAGCATCGGGTAATTTTTGAGGAGGGACTGGCCGACAGTCGCCTGACTGCAGCTGGTTGAATTTAGTCAAGACCATGACCGAAGTGTATTGATAATAATCAACAGTTACAGGTTTCTCGACAAGTCTTGTCAAATGCGAGTCTCAGGGCCTTAATCTAGAACCCCAAGGTGAGTGACTTTAGTGCTGGCCAAAAATACGATACGAAATTATATTTTTTGAATATATTCAAATACATACGAACACGATACGGCCCCGGGACCTCTGACCGAATATGAATACGGCAGGATATGAATTCAATATGATATGGATACAATAAACAACTAGGTTTTAGGGTGTTTGACTCCCCGCACCCGAATGAAAGGCCTCTGCATCTATTTTTGTTCCTACGATTGAACCGTTGAGGCTTTTGAACTTTAGACTGAAGAAGACAACTCGCACTCTTCACTCGACCACCACCGAAACCCAGATCAACTTGTTGACAATAGGTTATAATTTGTAACCACCGTTTCAGGGATTTTTGACGAGAAATTCATTGGAGGTATCCAGAGTAGGTTCTAAGAGGTGAACTCGGGTGTGGTGTATGGTGCATGGCAGCGCTTTTTCGAGGGGATACCTAGATTGTTAGCTGCAGGGCGGGGTTCGACCCCCTGCACCCGAATCCCTGTTCTACCACTCTTTTTTATTCATTTTCATTTTCGTTGTTATTTTTGGTCTGTTTGTACTTTTACAGAGCCGCTGGTTGGCGTTCTATGATTGAATGTGTGAATGTGTGAACACTGGTGAATATTCAGTGCGAAGCTCTCCCACCATTAACATTTACAGTAAGCAGGGATAAATGATGTAAATTTTGTCGGGTTCAATTTATCTGACATGTCCAGGATAGGTTTTAGGTAGGGAACTCGGGTGTGGTGTTGGTGCACGGCAGCGTCTGTTGGATGAGTGCAACGCGCAGAGCTGTTACGTTTGCACGGGGTTCAACCCCCGCATCAGAATGCTTGTCTGGTGGTCTTGTTTTCTTCTTCGGTTTTTCACTTTCGGTGTTTGCCTCTGTCGTGTATGCAAAGATTTAATTTTTACTCTCTACACGATAACATATATTGCGATCCATGGAATTCTTTTGGCTGGACCAGCCGGGAACGTAGGTGCCGTTGATTCAATGAACAAATCGAAGGACCAGAGTCATAAATTCCACCTACCCTATACTAGTGCAGATGTGAGAGAAGTAATCAGGTGTGGTGTATGGTGCACGGCAGTGGTCTTTCCGATTCTATGATGATGGCGAATGTAAGCTGCAAGACGGGGTTCGATTCCCCGTGCCCGAGTTCTTTCCCTCTCTACCTTTCTTTTCTTTTCGACGTTTCGTTTTGGGGTTTAAATTTCTTTCGTTGAGTTTAGTCCCACTCGACAGTCTCTCAGCCTAAAGATAGATATTTGTCCGCACTATTAATTGCGAGCGAAGATAATGCAGTGGATTCAAGGATACTTAGCTTTTACATACTCAACTGGAAGGACAGTAGTCATAAGATCAATCAGATAGTTATGCTGATGCAGAGGGAAGGAGTCGGTTGTGGTGTATGGTGCACAGCAGCATTTCTTGAACGATCACATGGGCGGGGTTCGACTCCCGGCATTCGAATAACTGGATCTCGATCCGTTTTTACTCCTTTCCGGCGTTTAACTCTACGATGGTTGGGGTTTGGAACTCAATATCTGCAACTCAAGCTCGGTAGCATAGGAATTTTGAGACGGCAATGAATAATATTAACGAGATCTAGAAAATGGGTGAATTGTGAAGCACGGAACGCGCCCGGCGTTGGATTACATGTTGTGAGATCGTTACAAAGAAGCTTGAAGACATGGCTTGCACGGTCTGGAAATACAGTCGACCAATTGCAAGGAGAAAGCGTCCGCGGAAGGCCGTCGATCATCGAGTGTTCCGAGATTGCCCGACAGTACTAGTTGGAGCAGTGAAAGCACTCATTGAGATGCACCGGGAGCACTTATGGAGATGAAAAAGCGCTGCTCGTTTGTACTGTTGCCAGCAGCGACGTCGACGACCAGCGATTCGAGCAGGCAACTGCACAACCAACGTAGATCAGAATGAGTGGTGAGAGTCATTAGAAATATCAATGGTGTGCGGTGACCGTGCGTGCGACTCCTAATCAGTCAGGATACGGCGACGAGCGGGCTCAGCTCTGAGAAGAAAAGCCGAACAGAAAGGTCATCCGCTTTGACGCAACCGGCGCTAGGCCGCCGCCGCCGATATCGGCCGAACCCGATTCGTCCGAAGAATGCTAGCTGTCTGACTCAGCGGGGAATTGTGTAAAATGCGACGCCTGAGCTGAACGGGACTCTGAGCTGCGAGTCGCGCATATCCCGCAATCCGTATAAAAAGGTGGTCGTCGTTTTGAGACGATCAGACAACGGTCACGACAGTTCTTATCCCCAAACAGGCGTACTTAATCGATGCTCCGTTCTTCTTTCTTGCTACGACCACCATCTCGATTACTCAGCAGAACTATGCGCCTCCTTACACTCGACTCGGTCAATGCCCTGGCAGCTTTTGACGGTGCAGTACGCCGTGCGCGGCGAGCTTGCCATCAAGGCCGATGTTCTGCGCGAGCAGCTCAAGACTCCCAGCCATGGCCTACCCTTTGACAAGGTCATTTCCAGCAACATCGGGGACCCACAGCAGAAGGGGCTCGACCAGCCTCCGATTAATTTTACGCGCCAGGTGCCGTCCTTGCCAGCTACTCGGTCCTGATGATTGAATGCGCACAGGTGGCAGCCCTCATGGAGTGGCCCGCCCTTGCCGACCTCGCCTCCGGCATCTTCCCCGCTGACGTCGTCGCCTCGCAGAGGAGCCCAGCGCGGAGTTTGGCTCCGTAGGCGCGTACTCACAAAGCCAGGGCGTGCCGTTTATACCCAAGAGTGTGGCAAAGTTTTTCGAGGGTGCGTGTGCTTGTGCTTCTCTTTCTTTATCGATAAGTGTCCTCTCCTCCGCCCTGGGACAGAGCTGGAAATGAGCAGTCGCGTCATCTAAAATGAAAGGCGTCGCGGAAAATGCCAACGTTGAACTCGATAACTTAAAACTCATCCTATTTCTTTCCGAACTCTAAAATATTCGGCAGTTGATATAGGTATGAAACCCCGATTATCTCGACGGATTAAGCCACCAGCACCGCCCGATACCTCACGCGACCCTCGCGGAGTTTCGTCATGCCCTCCTCCACACCCTCTTTCGTCAAAGGGAAGCGCTCGATAATGGGCTTGATCTGATGCAAAGCCACAAAATCCAACATTTTGACTTGCACGGCGCGTGATGCTACTGCAGAACCCTGGATGCGGAGGCCCTTGACCACAACCGGCATGTTGGGTATCACAAGGTCGGTCCCGCTGATGGTCAACGGGTAGATACTTCCCATGGAGCTCATGATGTTCAGGAATCTATAAGCACGCCTCAATCAGCGGCTGAAGACTGGCGGAGATATTAAAATATTTACAGCGTCCAGTCAGGCAAAAAGCTCGTGGTAACGAGCAAGTGGTCAAGCGGTGCGCCAATGTCGAGCGCCGTGACGCCTGCAGTCGGGTAGAACTCCGCTGCCCCGAGACGGAGCGCCTCTGCGCGTTTCTCCTCGGTGCTGGAAAATACGACGACGCGCACCCCCATCTTGGCGAGAAACTGGATCGCGAGATGGCCCAGGCCACCAATGCCCACGACGCCGACGCGGTCGGTGGGACGGATGTTGTACGTGTCGATCACGGTAAAGATGGTGGCTCCTCCGCACATGAGTGGTGCCGCGTTCTCGGGTGCGATGGCTGCCGGAATTTTGAAGAGCCAAGACGCGTCCCAGATCGCATGGGAGCCAAAGGAGCCCTGATCAAAGTTGTGCGTCTCGTACCTGTTCCGGCGAAAATCAGTCCTAACTCTAAGAGACCATAAATTCGGTTGAAATGACTGACATCTCGGCCTTTGTGCAATAATTATCGTGCCCTAAATTGCATGGTGAGTTAGTAACTCGCGGCATTCGAGTTTGACGCGCAAAAACTCACCCGCCATGCAATGGACGCATGAGCCACAACTCTTGTGTGTGTACCCCCACCCGACGATATCCCCAACCTTGAGCCCTTTGACGAGCTCTCCCAATTTCTCCACTGTCCCCACGCCCTCGTGTCCCAGCACCATCCCTGCGTGTTTGAAGTGTTCGTCTGTACCGCAGATCCCAGAATGGGTGATTTTGACTAGAACTTCGTTCCCGGTTGGGAGGTCACGGTGGCTCGTCGCTTTGACGATCCCATCGTTGGGTGAGCCTTTGAAAACAGTGAAGTCGATTCCCATCTTGTTTAATGCTGAGGTGTTGGAAGAACAATATCCTCTCGCATTTTTAAAGGCACTCCGGAGAAGCTAGGGTGCTTGATAAGTTTCTCTCGATTCCAGTCAGCACCATATGCGGTGAGATTCGGGCGACTACAGTAACTAGTTGTTACAGCTCTTTGCGGTACAACAGGCGCAGACCGTTTTTTCTTCCTTTTTGGGCATTTTGTGATCCCCGCGACTAGGACACTCGTTGCGGCCTCAATTCTCATCTGTTTGCCTTGTCCATAGGCTCATTCGAAGCGCATTGCAAATTCGCACACAATAGCACCCTCAGATTTTCTGTCTTGCATTGAAAGCTGCTTCTTGAGGCATGAAATCAGATTTTTGGTGACTTTTCTGAGAATTTCCCACTAGAACAGCTGTTCTGCCCTCAGTTCTTCG
Source organism: Mycena leptocephala (assembly GCA_029378395.1). NCBI lineage: Eukaryota > Fungi > Basidiomycota > Agaricomycetes > Agaricales > Mycenaceae > Mycena > Mycena leptocephala. The sequence continues at coordinate 39,802 of JARJLF010001629.1, read as the reverse complement.
CCTTTTCCCTTGAATATAGGCTCAATCTCTCCGTGTTTTAATTTCAAAGCGAACCGCCGCCTCAGATTCGTTATTATAACCCTGAATACCCCGACTCGACACAGAAATTCCGCAACAGATCATCACGTTTGATCAGTGGTCGGCAGAACAGTCGCTGCAGACTCGAATGTTGCTCAATTGTTCCCCCCATAGGCTCATTTTCTTCCCCTGACAAATGCGCATGAGGACACATCTTCATGTTCCTCAGAATATGCCCACAGGCCATCCGTGACAGAAGTCTTCCTTGCTAACCATGCTTTTTTTGCTGAACGGCATTGAGGACCTTCTCGGATGCCCACTGACCAATATCTGTCTGGATATCGCACCTCAGGCCATTTTCCTGGATGTAATGTGTACTTATATCGACCCGACGCATCCTATTTCATATTTTCCATGTATTTTCACCTGGAATGAGTGAAAAAAAAAGAGATTTTATGAAGTATGTGATTAGGAATTCTGAGGAGACAGTTCGCTGCGGATTTGAAACACGAATCAAATGAGCATAAAGACGAGGGAAACGATGAGGATTCGAGACTGCAGCAACTGTTTGACTGACCGCCAATCAGAAGTGATGACCCGCCGTCAATATCGTGTCCCCAGGTGTCCTATTTGGGACCAGGATGGAATTCCGAGGAGGCGGTTCGCTTTGCATTTGAAATGCGGAGAGATTGAGCCTATACTTAAGGAAAAGGCCGAAGAACTGAGAGCAGAACAGCTGTTCTAGTGGGAAATTCTCAGAAAAGTCACCAAAAATCTGATTTCATGCCTCAAGAAACAGCTTTCAATGCAAGACAGAAAATCTGAGGGTGCTATTGTGTGCGAATTTGCAATGCGCTTCGAATGAGCCTACGGACAAGGCAAACAGATGAGAATTGAGGCCGCAACGAGTGTCCTAGTCGCGGGGATCACAAAATGCCCAAAAAGGAAGAAAAAACGGTCCGCGCCTGTTGTACCGCAAAGAGCTGTAATGCAATCAAAGACTCCAGGCTTTGGGAGGAATTAGTGTCGTTCAAAGTTAGCCTTTTCGTGTTCCTTTTCGCGCTCCTTTTCGTCTCCTTTTCACCATTTTTCCGCCAAAAATGCAAAAATGAAACAAAAAGGAGAACGAGTAGGAGCGCAAAAAGGCGACCTTTGAAACCCCCCCTCCCGGATTTTCCGAGAAGGAAGTCAGTAGGAGAGTGTTCCTCTTCGTCAACACATTTCGGCAGGCATCGGCAAGGGATCTGCCGTTTGAAACCCTGAGCCAGCCGAGCAGGCGAATCAGTGCGCCTGTGTTTGTCTCAGAACACGCGAGCTGCTCCGGTCTTTTTATCAGCGTCTGCAACGATCTCATCATGTCTCTTAGGAGCTTCAAATTGAGGTGCTCTAGCTGCTTTCGTGACGGGGGAGTGGTTACCGCCCCCGTGAGTGGCACTGGACTTTATGAGTCCCGTTTCACGCAATTTTTCGGAGAGGTCCAGCCCATGGGATGTAAGGACCCTCCTATATCCCCATACCTATGGACTCTTTTTCCGGCTTGTACTAATAATCTCGAGTGCGATTTCTTCTCTTAAATACGTAGTTTCCTTTTTTAGGTAGATGTTGATCAGTCATGTATGACATCCTGGGAAATCAATCTACACTTACCACCAACTGTCGCCTGAGCTCCTTGCCTGTCTCGTCGAGTCTCTCCGAGCATAGGCAGTAGGCTCTAGAGGCCTTGGTTGTCGCCCCATTCTAATACTATTACTACTCTTGGCTCTCCGCTTCAAAAAACTAAGTAAAGGCTCAATCTACGTGGCACACGTTAAACGGGTTTGAACGTCGAACCCGTTTGAGAAACTCTAATAGGAGAGAGAACGTCTTTCTTCTGGGAGTTTCTCTTTACGTGTGACCGTGGTAGGGTCTCTACCACTTAGTGGACCTCAGCTCGCCAGATCGGACTCGATAAGAACTTTGTCGGACTACCCAGGTCTCACAAAGTGGACACATTGGGAAATTGTCGATAATCTGGCCGGCTTGCGAGAAGTCCAAGAGATCGAATCTGAATCTTTTCTGCAGAGAGGCAGACTTTTGTTACCAGTCAGAGGAACTTATCCTTTAAGAGGATCTATACCGCCCCGGAGACACCGTGTGCCCTTATCGCCCTACCTGGAGTCAGCAAGATCTCGTCTTCACGCTCCTACGAGAGCCTCGGCTGCTAAATCTGTGCGCGCAGCAGGAACCGAAGAATCTTCAGCGCTATCAGTCGCTGATTCCGCTTCATCTTGGAGAGCTAGACGAATTGCTTCCCATTCCAAATCAAGATCAGCCTCACCCAAGAAACCCGTATCAGGATCGGCTGTATCGAAATTGAAACCCCCCAGGAATTTGTCGTCCAATCCATCCTTATTCAAAGGATCTTTGAGTGACGCTCGAGCACCGTCAAGTATCCCTCGGCAATCTAGAGCTATCGCAGTTAGCCAAGCTAGCCCAATAACTGTTACATTCGGTACAGCTGTAAATACCTCGGAACCTAAGCCTTTGAATAAGGACTCGGAGAACCTGGACGAGCCTATTCTGGATTACACTTCTGGTATTCAAGCGATGGCTGACGAATCGGAAGCAGATCTTCCCGATACTTCAGGACCTTCAGGAATGCAACGTGGTTATGCTTTATCGGAGATGGCCGACCTGCAGCGCGAATTCTTAAGGGAGACTGAAAGCAGCGGATCAGTTTTCAGCAGAGTTAAAGTGATAGTGAGCAAGAAAAGTTTGGACGCTAGAGATATACACGACCGAGGAATAGATCGTACAGATCCTAAACCGCGATTCGCACTCGAGACCGGATTTGCTATTCGAGTACAAAGCACGATAACTGATATGCAGGATATCCTGAGACGAGCTGCTCTTATGGTCCCGGGAAGAAGCTCTTGGTTTGTCATTGACCCGCAAGATGCTCTGTTACCTATTCTCAATGGAGCTCACGACCTGGACGAAATCAATGCAGCCTGGCTAGCTTTACATAGGCGTATGCAGCTCGCTCAAAGCTTTTTAGAAAAATACGAACAGAACTTTCAAGTGAGCGAGGAGAATATGCGAGCTACTTCGCCAGTATCGACGAATCCCGAGGTATATAATCGATGGCCGGCCACCAAACCGTCGAGTGTACAGCTCATGTATCTCTTTGATAACGTCCGTCATCATCACGCTCAACTCCTGAAGGGATACGATAGGGATACTGATGACTTGCTCCATCATCTCCGAGCTCCGGAACATCTTCGGCGAGCGTTTCCTGAGCGAGGTCCCGAGGATTATCCTTCTACCGTCTATTATTCGTCTTCGGGAGAGAGAATGGAACGGATTCATCCATCTCAGCCGGAATTGGAATCGAAAGAGGAGACCTATTCGATGGGAGCGCCGGTTACGGTAACTAGGATAGGCCGAGCAGACCATGTAGTCGAGCATTTAGGGCTCAGTGACGAAGACCGTGAAGAAGAGGAAGTCAGAGTGCATCAAGTGCCCGTTGAGTCGGAATATTGGAAGGGCCCTAATACATCGCAAGCTTCTTTGGCAGATAAGACGCCTTTCAAGTCTCCTAATCAGTTTTTCCTCCCTCGTTCTCCGTCCAGCTTGAACAAAAACTTCCGGATTCCTGGACCAGACTTGCCGGATCCTTTAAGAGGGATGGCCTCATCCTCTTACGGGCTTTCTACCGAATCCATCAGTCAGGCCATGAGGACTCATAGGTCTCAATTGAAAGCGGATCCTCGCTATCAACATTGGTCTTCTACGCAACCCCTGCCTCGGATACCTGGAGTCAGTCCTATCGAGGAGGAGGAGATCGGAACCTCTTCCCATCTGAAAGGCAAAGGCAAAGAAGCGCCTTCGGTTAGGATAAGGGATCCTCGAGCTCCGGATGGTTCTAAGGGTTTCAATACTTTTGGAAACTCGGGATACGGAGGCGTACGGGGGTATAACCAGGGAACGTCTGATTATCAAGAGCCTGTACTTTCTTCTCGAGAAGTTCCGTCAGGAGAAGGAGGAGGTGGCGACGATGGGGAATCTCCTCGTGGGAGGAACCCCTGGGAACCTAGAGGACCCCGTCATCGAGGAAATCACGGGGATAGACAGCCTCCTAATCCGCCGTCTAGAAACTCCCTGGGAAGCGGAGGTTTAGGCGGAGGTGGAAACGGCCATGGATCCCAGACTGGTGGCGGAAATGGTAGTGGACCTCCTGCTGGAGGAGGGAACGGTCCTGGAGGAAATGGGGGAAACGGAAATCAGAGTTACCCTTATATAGCTCCGGGCACCCCGTATGGAACTATCGTACCTACTATCAAGCCAGAGATGAAGCCCGAGCAGCTGCCTGAGTGGGATGGTTCGCATAGGACAGCTATCGATTACTTCTGGGATGTCTCTCAGTTAGCTGCGTTGGAAGGGTGGATGCCCGAAGCGTTAGGATACTGGCTCCCTTCCAGACTGAAGAAAGGGTCAGCTGTTCATAGCTGGTTTACGACTTTGCCCACTAGCCGTCAGAAGGAGATGAGATCGCATTACTTGGTTTACTTGCGGGTAATTAAAGAGAAATTTCTGGGCCGACGTTGGCAAGTCGTGATGAATCTTGAATTCGAGCAACACTCCTTCCGCCAAGAAGGTCACGAAAAGGAATCTCCTCAGCATTTCATAGGAAGACGGACTCGAGCCGTGCGGCTCCTGGCTAATTCGGACGATGGAGGCCCATTAGAAGTCTTTTTGGTTATGAGGAGAGCACCGATCGTTTGGAGTACCATTCTAGTACTGGAGAACATACAGTCCTCGGAAGACCTGTACGACAAGGTTAACGAGCATGAGGAATCACTGGTAGCAGCCTTTAAGCGTGAAGGTAGAGAACCCGGGGAAATGGTCACAGTACATAATCTTGCGTCAACTCTCAGGAGGATGGGATTAATAAACCCGTCCGCGAATCAGAGGAGAGCGAATTTGACGGTGGTAGATGATACTCATTTGCTGGACGCTTCTCCGGACGAGCCCTCCGACGAGATGGAAACCCGACTAGGAAATGGAGGAGAGACGCTGAGACAGGTCTTCCAATCTTTTAAAAGGCGTCAACGTCCTCCTCCAAAAGGAGGATACCCGTTCTCGAAGAATGATCATGCTATGACCAAATTAGGAAAAGCCCCTCCATCTCCTTGCAAGGTTTGCGGAAGTGCCAATCATTGGGACCGTGAATGTCCTGATTGGGAAGCCTACCTCGAAAAGCAACGTCGCGGAGTCCTATCAGTGGAAAAAGACCCCGTTGGAGACGAGACAGATCTGCTCTATCATAGTGCTTACGTTGTCCTTGCAGAGGGACAATCGGAGGAGAAGTCTTTTTGAAGACGGCCGCTCTAGGACTCGTCAAGGATGTATTGACTAGCGAGGACAGAGGGCTTAAGCCCGACTCAGGAGTATTAACGGCTAACGGATTACACGCACCGGACACACGATTGGAAAACACTTTTATCCCTCAGAATTCAGCCAATGGATCTTCGATAAAAAAGAAGAATGCATTCAAGGTACAGATTGAGGAGATCGAAGACGAAGAATGGGAGAAGGAGGCCCGTCGGCCGAAAGCGACTAGATTTACTATTGAGGAGGTGACGACGGATCTAGAAGCCCCGGAGATGACGAAGGAAGAGGTGATACAGTTTGGGCCTGCTCAAGAAGAAATAGTCGCAGAGGGGTGGAGCCACCACCTTCGAAATTGGAGCCGTATTTCTGAGACCAAAGAGGTCTCCACGTCCAGGAGATTCAGCCTTAGGGGTGTCGGTTTTAGCAATCAAAGGATGGGTAGAGAGTGTGGATGGCGCACCAATAGACTTAAGGCTAGATTCGTGCGCGGATATAACCTTGATCTCCGAAGACTACTATCTAACTCTTCCTAATCCACCGCCTCTGAGATCCGGTCACCGAATGAGCCTTGCTCAGTTAACCGATCAGGGGACCGTTATTAAAGGTTTCGTGAAACTCAAAATATTCACAATGACCATTAATGGCGAGCTCTTGGGAACCGAAGCTGAAGCTTACGTAGTAAAAGGCATGACAGTGCCGATACTTCTTGGGGAAGATTATCAGCTCAATTTCGAGATGGGCGTCGTGCGTAACGTGGAGACAGGTCTAAGATCATCTTCAGGAACACGCCATACGAGGTGGAGGCTACAGGCATAGGAGGTTTCGAAGGGCAGAGCGAAGCTCATGCCATAGCTGCGAGATTGACTGTATACGCGGAAGGAGTGGCCAAAGCCCGTGCGCATAACGAGGAAAGAAAGGCGAAAGCGTCGTCGTTTGAGGAATGGAGATGGAGGACGGACGATCCGAGCGATGCAGGACTACCTCATTAAGCCTGAAGAGACTAAGGTAGTCCGAGTGGAAGGGAATTTCAGCGAAGATAAAGAGTGGCTTGTGCAAGCTAGACTCTTGTCTACTTTGGATGATTCTTTTCTCAGCGTGCCAAACACACTAATCTCCGCTCGAAAACCGGCTGTACCTGTTAGCAACCTCAGTTCACGTCCTCGATACATTAGGAAAGGCGAAGCTTTGGGGGAATTGACAGATCCAGCGGAGTTCTTCGAAGCACCAGGCTCAGAGGGAGGACTAGTGACCTTGAGGGAAAGGACGGCTTTGATCAGCGCAGTTATTGAAGCTAATTTGTCGAAGGAGGAATCCGCGAAAGAGGTAGCGGAACGGCTGACAGCAGAGCAAAGGGAGACAAAAGGCGTATGTCCCAAAAAGGAAATGCAAGACTCTAGATCTCGGATACGGACTGATTTCGGTTCGGGAGTTCCTCCTATGGAGGAAAATCAGCTGCGCGGCGTCCACATTCGTGACGAGCTTGGACGAGTCCGAGACTTAGGACCCCAGGAGAAAGATTTCGACGAATCAGAGGATTATGGTCCGAAAACGGCGGCTATGCCGGAAACCACTGAGTATTCCTCTGCTGAAATGGAAACGTTGCTGGACATGGGAACTCTTCCTGAGCACTTGAAGGAAAAAGCTTGGGCTATGCTTAAAAGACGCGTCAAGGCATTTGGATTTGATGGTCGATTAGGACATCATCCCGCAAAAGTGCATGTGCGAACTAAGCCAGACCAAGAACCGATTGCCGTTCCAATGTATGGGAGCTCACCGGAGAAGAGGAGAGTAATTGATGCTCAGCTGGATAAATGGTATGAGCAGGGTGTCATAGAACCTTCAGTCAGTCCTTGGAGCGCACCGGTGGTTATTGCATACCGTAATGGGAAACCTCGATTCTGTGTGGATTATCGTAAGTTAAATTCGGTGACTATCGCGGATGAGTTTCCCATTCCAAGACAATCGGAAATTTTGTCCTCTCTATCTGGAGCGCAAGTTCTATCTTCTCTGGATGCTCTCTCAGGGTTCACGCAATTGGAGATGGCTGAAGAGGACATCGAGAAGACAGCCTTCAGAACGCATAGAGGATTAGCTCAATTCAGGAGAATGCCATTTGGACTACGCAATGGACCGTCAATTTTTCAACGAGTAATGCAGGGAATACTTTCTCCATACCTCTGGTTATTTGCTTTGGTCTATATCGACGACATCGTCGTTTACTCGAAATCATACGAGGATCATATTGAGCATCTAGATCAGGTGCTGGAAGCAATTGAGAAAGCGGGAATCACTCTTTCACCGACAAAATGTCACCTATTCTATTCGTCCATACTACTGCTCGGTCATAAAGTTTCCCGTTTGGGATTGTCGACGCACTGGGAGAAAGTCAGAGCCATCCTGGAACTCGAACGTCCAAGGAAGCTTGCACAACTCCAAACCTTTTTAGGAATGGCAGTGTACTTCTCATCATTTATACCTTACTATGCCGACCGTTGCATGCCATTGTTTCAACTTTTGAGAAAGGGTGCACGTTGGGAATGGGGGCTGAACAAGAACATGCCTTTCAAAGCATTAAAGACGCTTTACGGAGTGCTCCCTTGTTAGGCCACCCAATTGAGGGTTCCCCGTACCGCTTATACTCAGACGCTTCGGACGACGCAGCAGGAGTGGCTCTGCAACAGATTCAGCCGATATCAGTTAGGGATCTGAGAGGAACTAGGGCATATGAAAAATTGAGGAAGGCGTTCGACGCAGGCTTACCTCCGCCCAAGCTGACGAGCCATTTGTCGGAGAAAGTAGGCGATGACGATTTCACAGACATTTGGGCCGAAGAATTTGAAGACTCAGTGGTCCACGTTGAACGCGTGATAGGATATTGGTCGCGTTCTTTTAAAGGAGCGGAAACTCGCTATTCCACAACAGAACGAGAGGCTCTAGCAGCGAAGGAAGGGCTGGTGCGATTTCAGCCATTTATTGAAGGCGAAAAGGTCATTTTAGTCACTGACCACTCTGCTCTTCAATGGGCTCGGACGTATGAAAATTCTAACCGTCGGCTGGCTGCATGGGGGGCGGTGTTTTCTGCATATGCGCCCGGCTTGGAGATCGTTCACCGCGCAGGTAGAAAGCATTCAAACGTGGATCCCTTGTCTCGCCTGCCTCGAGCGGCGCCGGATCATTTATCACCCAATGAGATCGCAGGGAAACCGATTGAAATGGCAGGCGACTTGGTGAGTGCGCAAGAAACTTGGACAGAACGACCTCCAGCAGAGAAAGCCACGTTTGTGGCCTATTCGATAGCAGACTGCGTGGAGCAGGCACCGAAGGCTTTCGCGACTACTAGAAGCCAAGCCAAGCGAGAGGAGACTCCGAGAGTGGAGCCTGGGGGGGTAGTGAAGATAAACTTCCTAGCGATGATCAGGGACGATCACTAGTTTTGGAAGAGCCTCCCCTCCCGAAGCAGGACTCAGCACCTAGTTCACGTGAATTCCCCGTGGAGAAGCAGGAGGTCAAGTTGGATTCTATCGATGAACTGGCCTCGTTGAAGCAGACGGCCGAGTATTGGGGTGCTACCCATAGACCGCCCAATTTGCACATAGCCATGGATGAGGAATATAGGAAAGCGTTTGTGGCGGACTACAGCAAGGATGCTAGCCTCCGCTTCATTTGGAACAACAAACGTGTCACCGAAGGGAACTGGACTCCGGGACAAAGGTTCTTTAAGAATGAAGAGGGTCTTTTATTCTTCAGAGACGCAGACTTTCAACCTCGCCTTTGCGTACCTGCACCGAGAATATGGGAGATCATGGCCGAAGCTCACGAGTCTCCTATGGAGTCCGCGCATGTTAGTCCCGACCGCCTTTGGGCGAAGCTTAGCTCGAAGTTCTATTGGAAAAGGATGAGAAAAGACATCGATTTATTCTGCCTCAGCTGCGACGTATGTCAGAAGACTAAACCAAGTAACTTCTCGCGTTACGGGTACCTTATTCCAAACCCTATACCATCTCGACCGTTCGAGTCCATTTCGCTGGATTTAATAGTTAATCTCCCATGGTCAGGGGAGTATAACGCTATCATGGTCGTCGTGGATAGACTCACTAAGCACGCTACTTTCATCCCTACGACGTCTGGCCTGACTGCGGAGGGTTTTGCGAATCTCTTCGTCCATTACATAGTATCAAGATTCGGCCTTCCAGACAATGTAATAGCGGACCGGGACCCTAGATGGACTTCGGAATTTTGGCGTGCAGTCTCAGCGGCGATAAAAACCAAGATGTCCTTGTCCTCTTCGCATCATCCCCAGCATGATGGTCAAACTGAAATAGTTAACCGTCAATTGGAAACTATGCTTAGGGCTTACGTCTCGAAGGACAAGTCAGATTGGGCCGATTGGATTGCCATTCTGGAGTTCGCGTATAATAGCAGTGTCCATTCTTCTACCGGAGTAACTCCGTTCCTCTTGCTTTACGGATTTGAACCTAAAGCTCCTTTGGACTACCTAATCCCGAAGGACATGGCTGCCCATGTTTCGTATGGAATGGGAAAGCAATCCAGCGAATATCTGGAAAGGATTCAGATTCACCGCGAAAACGCAAGGACGTCTATTGCAAGAGCTCAGGAGGAACAAGCGCGGTACTATAACCTAGGCAGGAGAGAAGTCCCTGAATTTGAGGTGGGGTCCAAGGTTCTTATTAATCCTCATTCGTTAGAATGGGTGGAGTCCAAAGGGGAAGGTGCTAAACTGGTACAACGCTGGATTGGGCCATTCGAGATTTTGCAGAAAATCAATCCAAGGACCTACCATGTTCGCCTGGACGATCGTTATCCGGGATATCCCATATTCAATTTGGACCACTTGAAGCCCTACAAGGAGAGCCCTCCTGAACTTGGGGAACGTCAGACCCTGGAAGACACCCGCACGAACAAGCTGGCTTCGGAAGAATACGAAGTAGAAAAAATCGTGGGCGACAAGTACGACAAACGTAGGAGGCAGCCTACGTGGCTAGTGCGGTGGAAAGGATTCGGCCCCCAGTTTGATACTTGGCAGACTCGCAAGGATTTGAGGAATGCTCCGGAGATGTTAAAGGAGTACGCTCGGTCCAAGAGGAAGCGGAGTTAATCGGAATTCGGACCGAACAATACCTCCGCGGAAGCTAATAGCCGCATACCCGATGACAGCCAGCGCATGATGGTTGGGGTCATATATACCCGGCAGCTTCTCTTCTTATCTCTCTCTCTCACTCTCTCTCTCTCCCTTCGTCAATCGGCGACTATCCTCTGAAAACCTCTATTTTCTTTTAGTTTTTATATCGGTTGAACGCGTGTACGGAACGTCCGGCTCAGCGTTCGACTTGATCCGAGTACCTGCAGAATATGGAACGTCCGACTCTGCAGGCTCATTCCCGTGTATTCAATACCATAATGGATTTCGATTTGCGGTACCCCGATGGATTACGCCCGGTTTATCTCTGGAGTCTAAGAGGCGACCAGCACTGGTGTTCCGTAGGATCCTCCCCGGACTTCGTACCTCCGGATGCCAACGAATTTGTCAAAAGCGACAACGCTTATCCTAACCGTCGTAATGCGCGCGGTCTATTGTGCGGTCTCGAGCACGAAGCTTTTCCGGCCAGATATGATCCTTCGCTGCACTGGTTGGGATGGAGTCCAGTCAGTAGAAACGCAGCGGAAGCGGATGAGACTGTGGCCTTAATTTTCGAGGCCAATCCCGTAGCTTTGCGAGAGCACTACTACGACGTGCAGAGATCGGGGGCAGTGACGATGGAGATAGCCCCGCCTTCGCTGGATATTTTTTGGACGGGGCGTGGCAAACCCACATACTCTTCATATCCCGGAGACTCAACGATATAATAATGGACTTGATGATCAAGAACGAACAGTATTCTCACCTCCCTTGGACCAGCCAACTTGGAGATCTTCCCGAGCAATTAAAGGAGGATAAAATAAATCAGCTGAGCTACTACGAGCACGAGGCTAGGGAGATGGCCAACGATGCTAGGCGATTAATCCTCAGTCAGCTCGGGTTTATCTCTTGGTATTCCAGCATCTGTCCAAGATGGAAGGAGGATCTCGATGGGTCGGAACTCGAATTCATCGAAGCGTTTAAGCTCGAGGATAGGCCGAAACGAGGATATACTTTCGCGCTCTGGCGAGACTATCACGAGCTCAACCTTCCTCATTTATTAGACCATTCGGTTCCGTTTCACTATTGCTGGACCGATGAAGAGAGCTCTACGGGACGATTCGTTCGACTGAATCCTGGATTCTTGTCAGAATTCGAGACCCTCGCTGCTACGCAACTGGTCGGCCCTATTGATTTGCGCCAACTACCTCACTACCTCGACTGGGAAAGAGATTTAAATCGATATGACGTGTACTTCCAGGACCAGTTCGCGGGGCACGTGGGCGGAACCATACGAGGATTTAAACCCGACTGGGAATATTTGATCGTAGACTTTAGCCATTATGGAGCTAGGCCGGTGGAAAACCGATTGGCTCGACGCGCTTATGCCGAACGTTTCAAGGGTTTAGTTAAATACTCTCCCAAAGGGACTACTTGCACGTTCTTCAGACAAAATCCTTTTGGAATCGATGAACCTCCTTCAGCTAGAGTGCCTCGCCTCGATCATCTTTACTCCTTGGACGACTTTGGAAAGGAGTCCACAGGGTACGGAAAATCGGAATTGGAGTATTTTTTCGAGCCTACTCATATCATACGCGAATTGTCCAAGAACGGATGTGCTCCGCGGAGAGGACGAACCTACAATACGTACAACGGGATGCGCGAATGGGCTGTCGGCTCGGCTGAATTCGAAGAGGAAGCGGCCAGATCTAGATCGAGAGTCAGTCAGCGCAGTCGGGCTTCGACGAATCGTACCGGCGCCCATGGCTCCGGCCCTCGAGGAGAACCTCTGTCTCTTCAAGAAAGGATGGAGGGCGCAGATCTACGCCGAGCTCGTTCTCCTATGTCGCCTACTCATCGTTCGGAAGGGGGTACGTCGACGTGGGAGTCTCGATGGGCCCTTACCATGGCTGGGCGTAGAAGATCTTCCAGGTCAATGAGCCCGGTCCGACGTGGGGAAGGCTCTTCTCGTTATCCTCGTAGGAGGAGTAGAACCTTGAGCTCAGAAAGATCGACTCACAGCAGCGAGACAGATTCACGTCACTCTTTTGAAGAGGAGTACGAGGGTCTGGCTGAAGAAGGCGAGATAGCGCCGACGGATGAGAATCCGCCTATTCCTGCTACTATCCCGTCAATTCCTTTCGATAATCCCCCGGGTCCTCTGGACGCGTATCGTCCTCGTTTCCAAACTCGTAATGAAGCAATTCACGCAATCGAGTCTTGGTCGTCAGGCATAACGGAGTTGAAGCCCCCTGTTCTCTGGGAAGATGACGGGTGGTGGAACCACGATTGGTTGTCCAAAGCCATTCTGGTGTGCGAAGACTATCGCACCTACGTTCGCATGAAAACTTGGGCTGCTTGTTGCGATGCGAAGGACATCTGCGACATCCTTAATATGGCAATATGCTATGGGGCCGCTTTTGAGCTCTGCGTCAGACAAACCGACGCTAGGAAAGTAGGAATGCCCACTCAAGTCACCAGTCTTCTTCAATCCACTCTGCACGCTACGTACGCCGTTGGTTTCACCGAGATCTTTTTGGACTTCGGAGCTGGAGGAGCGACTTGCTATGGACGATATCTCAGCCAAATTCTAGCTTTGCTTAGTCGACCTCATGCAGTCGCGTTCATCGCCGCCGGAGGAATTCTCAGTTTCATAGCTCAACTTTATAACAAGGAGCTAGTTTGCCGTTTCCTCGAAGGTCCATCGGTACAGGTGACCCAATTTTCGAAAGGGAAGAGCTTCTGGATGAACAACGGCGAAGACGACGAGTTATGGACGACGGATCAAGTATCGGAGGGCGAGATTTCTATCCTTTTGGGTCATATTGTTACGGGTAACCCAGCTACGGATACCTTCCTATGGCCTCACCCATCTTGGCTGGAGAATGACAGCGATCATTTCCACGGCGCTTGGACTCCTGCGGCGTATAGCTTCTTGAAGAACTTGGAACAGAATATAACCCAAAAGAAGCAATATGTTTGGCGTACTCGCAAGGAATGGACTCGGTTTATACGCACCGGCAACAGGGGAGCCTACGCCGCCAGCTGGGTCCCTACTTCTAAGGATTTCAGCGAAGGCCTAGATCTGATCAAGAGCGCTTTTCCTCTCGATTGGGATAAAAAATGTTTGTCGGACATTAAAATACCGGAAGAATTCGAATCATCCGCACTTCAAGATTAGGGGGGCTCTGTAAGGACCCTCCTATATCCCCATACCTATGGACTCTTTTTCCGGCTTGTACTAATAATCTCGAGTGCAATTTCTTCTCTTAAATACGTAGTTTCCTTTTTTAGGTAGATGTTGATCAGTCATGTATGACATCCTGGGAAATCAATCTACACTTACCACCAACTGTCGCCTGAGCTCCTTGCCTGTCTCGTCGAGTCTCTCCGAGCATAGGCAGTAGGCTCTAGAGGCCTTGGTTGTCGCCCCATTCTAATACTATTACTACTCTTGGCTCTCCGCTTCAAAAAACTAAGTAAAGGCTCAATCTACGTGGCACACGTTAAACGGGTTTGAACGTCGAACCCGTTTGAGAAACTCTAATAGGAGAGAGAACGTCTTTCTTCTGGGAGTTTCTCTTTACGTGTGACCGTGGTAGGGTCTCTACCACTTAGTGGACCTCAGCTCGCCAGATCGGACTCGATAAGAACTTTGTCGGACTACCCAGGTCTCACATGGGATACACAAATTGTATTCACTGACAATGAGGTAGTAGCTGATAGGATAGAGAAGGTGCGATGAGAACGTGTGGAGGGAAACGACAAAGGGACTGATGGGATCAAAGTCCGGTGCGGAGTTCCAACTCTCAGCACAAGAAGGAGGACAAGTAGGATGACGAAAATGGCCTTGTGAGCTCATTTTCGCCAAAATGCTCCTTTTCGTGGTTCCTACTTGTCCTCCTTCTCGGTTCAGGAAGATGAAAAGGAAAATGAAAAGGAGACTGAAAAGGAGACAAAAAGGAGAACTTTGAACGACGCTATTGCCTCGCCGAGGTTGAAGAAACCTTGCGGAAGAGGACTGGCCAGAGGCGTGGAGAGGGCGAGGAGAGGAAATAAGATCAGATCCCAGTGAAGAGGGCCTAGCTCGGAGCTACGGCTGAAGCTGAATAATGTATAGACGACATATAATGTGGTGAGAATCAAGAAAAATAGAGTTACTCTCTATTTACCTGCCCAATTGGTATGGGTATGCAGAAAATAGAGGCTTTGCGGCAGCCACCGGAAGCCACCTGGTGGCTAATCAGGCATGCGTGGCCAGTGGCTGTGGCTCATCCGGTGGCTGGCCCGTTCTGTACTTTGAGGACACCCATCCTATATCCCCTGTCGGAAGAGCCATCCTGGAGTCAAGATAGTGCTTACCTGCCTTTCTCACAGCTCATGTCTGAGGAATCAGAGGAACATTTTGCTGTTTTGAAAGGGGAGCCATGCAGAGGAATCAAATTCAACTTTAGGAGGCCTGGGGCATCAAAGAGAAGCAATAGTGGAGGCACTCACCCAATGACCAAGATGTAGGTTCAGCCACTGAATCAGCCACAGCCACTCGCTACCGCATGCCCAATCAGCCACTGGGTGGCTTCTGGTGGCTGCCGCAAAGCCTCTAATGGCGGAATTGGTGGGTCCGCCAAGCTTTAACCAGGTTAAGCCGACGTATGGTCGGCGGATTGGCCGCGGTTGAATTTGGATTTGATGTGGCCACCCATTGTTCTCTTTGGGCCGGATATCCGGTGACATTACATCCCCATGTCACAGCCCCGTCTCTCGTCCTCGACGAGAGACGCGACGTTATAATCTCCTCCCTGACCCATACTCGCCCACAGCGCTCGGCCAGTGACCACTTCAATGGGGCTTATTGCAAGTGTGCTGGCTGGCGCTCTGACCTGCCCACTCCCGCTTCTCGGCTACCGTGGCTGATTTGGTGCCCGTACGGTATTTCTCCGTATTTGGTCCGTATTGTTCTTTCCAAATTTTAGCTCGGGAATCACTCATTGCGCTCCTCATTGCGCTGCCCATCCTTGCCCTGTTCGGGGACGTTTGTCGTCTGTGGACGGCGCTGTCATATGCTCTTCTCTTAAGATATGACCTTTACTTGAATGAGTCGGTGAGGACTTTTACAGTACATTTTGTAATGGAGACATGAAATATCATACATTTCTGCTGATACACTGTGCACAGCGCAAGTCGCTGAAATCAGCCCAAACTGTCTGTCCCATGAAATTTATGCGCACAACAGGTTGGCTTGAAATCTGCACTTACCGCATCGATAACTAATGTAAAGTTGTTGAGTTTAATTCTTTGCTTCGTTGCTCTGAACTTCATTATTTTTTGGTAGGAACATCTGATTGTGTGGAACTCTTCGTCGGCCCCGTTTCTAGTGGCTGCTTCCCAGTTGGCCTTATTGCGCCAAACGACGGTGATCTCTGAGCTGCATATATTCCCAGGTGTCTCCCTGGCAAGAAGATTTCCGGAGCCATTCCAATTTTAACTGGCCCTTCGAAAATTGAGACTTTCAAAGTCTCCATTGGAAATTCTATATTCGGATGAGCCACAGCGAACAAATAAACAAACTTCTCTTCCTCTCCTACAACATCTATCTCGATTATTAGACCACCCGTTGCGGTCCCTTTCTGGTTGCCCCCCGACACCACAATTCAACTTCAATGGTCAATAAAGCCGGAAATAACGGGACATGTAACGGCGAGCGTAAGTGGCATTGCCAAGGCGGCGAAATGAGAGACACACTCGGTGGTGAGGTCGTAGACTAGCTCCCCGACGTACTCTAAAAGGATACAATCAGATAGTAACATTTGAAAAGACGATGGACGCACCTATGATCAGATCATTTTTGGCGCCGCCTCGTCTATGAACAGCCGGCGCGCGGGCACAGGCGCCACTTTTATGCGCTGTGATAGAACACAAGACGAGTTGAAACTGCTCAGAACCGTGAAGTCCAAACACCGCGCGCGCTGAATGTCTGCGTTATAACAGATGTTCGCCTGCGCATCTGCAATGCGTATTAGTCCTGCACAGCACAGGAGAAGCTGTTACCTGTAGTGCACGCACTTAGCCTGACACTTCAGGCAAAGCTCTGGATGGCACTCGTGATGCGTGAGGTAGCACGCGCAGCAGTCCGTGCCGCAGATAGCAGAACAGTTTTTCTCCGCAGCAATAGCAGAGGTAGGCACACACATTTGCGACTGCAGCGGCAGCTGCTTGTTGAGGAAGCCCGCGCGCAGCGCACTGCCTGGTCACGTCGCAAGGGCCGTCGTACCGCCAGGGTTTGCCCCCACGTCATGCGCCTCGTTAGCACAATACACCTCATATAAAGTGAACGGGCAGAAGAAAGACTCACGAAATGGAGCGCTGCGTGTCCAAGTGTAGTGAAAATATAGAGCAAGCGTGAGATGTGTCGTGCATGCTGCCAGAGCATGGGCACGAGCATGAGGATACGGACAGTCAGCAGCACTAGCATATGTATGGAGAGTCAGAGAGCGCCAGCCGGCGCATTTGCGATAAGCCCCATTGAAGTAGTCGCTGGCCGAGCGTATTGTGCGAGTAAGTATGGTCGGAGAAGAGAGTATAGTATTTAGAACGTCAGCCTGGGACAGGCTGACGTAATGCCACCGGATGTTCGGACCCGGAGAACAATGGGTAGCCCACATCAAATCCAAATTCAACCGCGGCCAATCCGCCGACGACAGGATCTCGGTGGCTTGTAGAGCTGAATGAGCGGCCGCCCGACAAAACCCAGCCGCCGCTGAGGC
The DNA here is from genome assembly GCA_029378395.1 of Mycena leptocephala. Classification (NCBI taxonomy): domain Eukaryota; kingdom Fungi; phylum Basidiomycota; class Agaricomycetes; order Agaricales; family Mycenaceae; genus Mycena; species Mycena leptocephala. The sequence continues at coordinate 22,510 of JARJLF010001629.1, read as the reverse complement.
CCGGGAGCTCCCGGAGCTCGCTGGAGGGTTGGGCGCTTCGATGAGAAAAGGAAAGCCGGTATTCGCCGCATGCCGGGATCGGCGATTCAAACTCCGAGGGCCAAATCAGCACATTTGTGACTTAAGCTCCGACTCTGACCTCCAAACAAGTACCCGAATTCTTGGATTCATCCATCTCGATGGTATAATACTGCTTGGCAAAGTCACGATGGCAAGAACTTGGGAACTTTGGTGCACGACTCGGAAGTCTAACCGAGCTCTAACACGCTCAATGTCACATTTGGCGTCCTGGAACCACTGTTGTTCTGCTGTATAAAGTTTATATTGGTCCAGTACCTCATATAGATGACGTTTGCTCGGTAAAACGGCAGCTGCAATGGATATAAAGAGCTAACACTGCGAAGTCCAGATCTGTATCAACTCTCATGTCCATCTCCCTTCCTCAGCGAACCACCGTCTTGATAGTCGGCGCCGGCCCATGTGGGATGGCTGCGGCTCTGTCTCTGAACCACCAAGGAGTTCGTGACATCGTTATCGTGGACGCGATCCTCGCTGGCGAAAATTCGTCCAGAGCGATGGCCATCCAAGCCGCGACGCTCGAGGTTTCTTGGTAGTTCTCTATATTTGTTCAATCGCATCTAACGCTGCAATAGGCCCTCAACACCGTCGGATGCCTTGACAATCTTTTAGCTGTCGGCGAGAAAGCAGAACGGCTCAGTCTCTACGATGGCAAGTCGGTCCTCGTATCCATCGACTTCTCGCTCCTGTCTCCGTACACCAAGTTCCCCTTCGGCTTGGTTCTTCCCCAGTCCAATACCGAGGCTGGAATGTTAGAGAAACTGGAACAGCTTGGAATTAAAGTCTTGCGCCCCCTTAAAGTCGCTTCCTTGAAGCCTTCGCAAGGCACGGAGCATATGCTCGACGTACAGTTTGAATCTGGTGAAGTCATTCAGGCCAAGTATGTCATTGGGGCGGACGGAGCCCATTCCGTGGTACGTCTCCCGTGTTTTACACTCGCAGGAGCTGTTTTCTGAAATGTCCCAGGTCCGCAGCGAAGCTGGTATCGCGTTCAACGACCCGGATGGCGACGAGAAGCAGGACTACGGGGCCGTCTCGCAGCTGGTCCTCGGCGACGTGTCATTCACTTCCCCGCCGCAACTCTCTACAACGTCGTCAAACGGCCTCAGTCTCACCATGTCTGACGGAAAATTTGCCCTCCTTGCGCCCTTTCCTGCCGCCACCTCTCCTGATCAGACACGCACTGTCTACCGCTTCGCTTCAAGTGTCCCCATCGAAGACGGCACCGCCCCGCACGCACCGAGCACGGAGTACCTCCAATCCCTTATTGACCGCTGCGGCCCTCCGTCATTCTCGTCAGACCCCGCGGTGAACCCGCACCCGACGCGCATCGACAAAACGTACTGGTCCTCACGCTACCGCACGCGCTCTGCGATTGCCGAGCACTACTTCACGCGGAAGGGCGGAGCGGTCCTCCTCATCGGCGACGCGGCCCATATCCACTCACCCATTGGAGGCCAGGGCATGTCGCTTGGTATTCGCGACGCTATCAGTCTTGGTTCCGTGCTGACGAAGCACATCGAGCTTGCGGGCCAGGGAAAGGAGGAAGATGCGCTGCTTGAAGAGTGGGCGGTGGCTCGGCGCAAGCGCGGAGTTGCGGTCATTGCGTTGACGAAGCAGGCAATGGGGATTTTCACTCTCCCGCGCAAAGTGTGGCCTCCACTAACATGGGTTGCATTCGAAGTATTGCGCTTCATGGGCGGGTTTAAGTTTGTTCAGCGGATGATCGCATACAGACTGAGTGGACTGGCAGAGATTTGAAGTTGTAACTATACCATTGAGCGCCGTGATATTGTTGTGTAAAATAGTTTTTTCTTGTACCAACCCTTGGATTTAAGTGCACTCTGAAATCATACCTGTACCGTTTGTGTAACCTCCCCGCTCTGTAATTCATTTCTGAAGAAATGCGCGAGACGAAGAGAACATCCGGTCGATGGGAGTCCAACCCCCACTAGCTGCGCTGGCGCACAGCCCATAGACCGCAGCGGTGGATCGCACACCACGGTTGCTTCCCTTCTCCTGTCTCTGCGTATTCTGTAAATATTTTTTTTGTGGGGGGTGGTGGAACAACATTGGACTGTGAGGGAAAAAATCTATTAAATTCCTTTAATACGTCGAGGCGGGGAGTCATACCCCATCGAACCGTAAGAAAAAAAATGTCCCCACAACTATAACATGCGGAGGGGGGAATCGAATCCGATCAACTGCTCGGGAATCTTGAACATCTATAGGAGTGCAGCACTACACCATGCGACACGTCCGCTTGCTCCTCTCATTCTGTAAGGCTGAAAACAAAATTGGGCTTGAACAGCAAAGGGAGATAAAAATACACCTATAGAAACTCATGCGGACGCGGGGAGTCGAGCCCCAATGGCAGCTGCTCAAATTTCCTATTTAGATTGAGTATCCAATGTACGACGTCCACCCTCTCTCCTTCTTCTGTCTACTCTGTGGAATAAATTAAATCCACCCTATAACTCGAAAAAGACATTATAATTAAATATGAACGATAGCATGAGGACCCGGCGGAATCCAGGATATATGGACACATTTTACAAATTCCACCCCGGCACTGTGGGAAGTAAGAGAACTTAGCTGGAGTACCCTCAAAGTACTTAGAAGTAGTGTCTGAAGTACCCATATGTAGTACTCCGAGGTACTCCAGCGTAGAACTTTTTGGCAGAATAGACACCTTATTGAAGTACCCTACTACCTCCTAGTGCTACCAGTACTATAATTACATCTGAGCACTTCGGGGTACTACATGGTGGTGTCAAAGTACTACCATATAGGACTCCTCACAGATACCATCTATTTGCGATAAATCCGATTTATTCGGCTACAAGACAAGCATATAACTACTCCGCAAGTACCTCAAGAGCTGAGGCGGCTTTATGGGCGTCCAAATCCCCCGTGAATCTAGAAAATGGCGATTAGAAACCAGATTTATCAATTGAAATCATGGCATATCTTGGAGTCAAAGCTTGGTCGAACCTTTGTCTGCGGAAGAAAAAACCGGGTCAACATAGACATATGGTGAAGGAAGACATGCCTGCAGGCTGACTGTGAAGTATGGAGAGACACAGATGAAAATATATAACATACCAATGACAAGATTTCGGTCGGTTCGTTAAAGGATTCATTTTTTTCGTATAACCCCTAATTTCTCTCTCTCTTTATGTAATTAAGCCGCATGTTTATAGACATTTGATCTTTGGAAGCGCCAATCAAACGACGAGCTCAATTATACACTGAATCCAATTGTATATATACTCTGCCCTTCCGTTCAACGTTCGACCATTGGTTCAACTTGTCAGCGACTCATTCAAGCTTCAATCATGCGTACAGATTCCTTGTTGCCAGCCCGAACGATGTGTTATGCGGACTCATCTGAGAGGATTCAACATAAATTTTGCGGATCTCAAAAATAAATAAATGGTTGATCCGGTTGGCTTACATGCTGCCTCTCATGACTCTCAGAAATCGGGTTTGGTGTATGGTCCACGACAGAGTTTTCTACAACTGCTAGAGTCTCTTATGTTGCAGGACGGGGTTCAACTCCCCGCATCCAAATCCCGGTTCGACGACTCTTTTTGTATTTAAGTTGGCATTCTACGATTTGAACATCGGCGAGTATTCAGTGCGGAAGCCCTCCAAGCGCCAAGTCGGGATGCATGCTGTACATGAATTGTAAGCGGGTTCAATTTACCTGACATATTCAGCGTAGGTTTTAGGAGGGTGTGGTGTATGGTGCACTGCAACGCTTATTAATTTCTTGCGCATGTATCGCCTGTTGCAGGACGGGGTTTGACTCCCCGCGCCCGAGTCCCGTTCTTTCACATTTTTTCCCTCTCCCTCTCTTATTTTTGGTGGTCATATATCACGATCTGTTCGAGGGTGGAATTTTTTTAGCTGGAAAGGATGGGAGTCATAAAATTTTGATCTACCTGGACAATGTGATAGTTATCCTTAGTCTCTCGTAGACAGACGCTACAACAGTTTGGTGCTCGTGCCTCACATGTTGTAAGTTATCCTGATACTGACGTAAGAAGAAATCAGGTGTGGTGCATGGTGCACGGCAGTGGTATTTCCGAGATGAACCCGAATGTAAACTGGAGGACGGGGTTCGACTCTCCGCACCCGAATAATCCGTTATCTGTCCAGTTTTTTTCTCCTATTTTCTGGGTTTGTCTCGGCTTTTGGCGTTCGTGATTATGGAACCGGCGGTTAGGTTTCTACGATTGAACACTGGCAGTGCCACCATTAAGCAGCGGCAAGGCGGGATCCATGCTCAAATAAATTGTGGCGGGTTCAATTTATCTGACGTATCCAGCGTAGAGTTTAGTAGAAGAACTCGGGCGTGGTGTATGGTGCACGGCAGCGTTTCTTAAGCGGTCCGACGGATTGGCGGATTCCTTATGTTGCAAGACAGGGTTCGACCCTACATTCCTTCGTCTTTTCTGTTCTTTTTCTCGTTGTTTGCCTCCGTCTCAATTTTTTTTAAATTCTCTCCACAGGATGTCACGACTCGGATCCGAGTCTATTCGAGGGTGGATTTTTTAAAAGCTGAACTCCAACATCAAGCAGCGGGAAGTCGGGATGCATGCTCGCATCATATGCTGACACATAAATTGTGCCAGAGTTCAACTTATCAGACATATCCAGCGTAGGTTTACAACATGCGAGGCACGAGCACCAAAATTGTTGTAGTGTCTGTCTATGAGAGACTAGCGTAGGTTTTAGGTGACGAACTCGGGTGTAGTGTATGGTGCACGACAGTGGTCTGTACAAGATTAACGACGAGGTTGTAAGCTGCAGGACGGGGTTCGACTCCCCGCACCCGAATGCTTGTCTGGAGATCTCCTTTTTTCCTTTTGGTTTTTCTCCTCGAGTGCTTTCGTCCGTCAAATTTATGCCTAACTCTCTGTTGTCTCTCAGCCTGAGAATGGATATTTCAAGTTGCCTGGAGGTAATGTTGTTGGAAACAGCAAATGTAAGGACCGGAATCATAAAATCCACCTACCCTATACTGGTGCAGATGTGAGGGAAGGAATCAGGTGTGGTGTATGGTGCACGGCAGCGTTTCTTGCCTTCGCACTAGATGATTCACGCTGCAGGGCGGGGCTCAAGTCCCCGCGCCTGAGTCCCCGTTCAACGTTGCTTTTTTATTTTTTTATTCGGCTTCTGGTGATCGTAATTTACGATGGAGCCGTTGATTGGGGTTATACGACTGAATGCTGGTGAGTTTTCATTGCGCAGCTCTCCCACTATCGAGTAAGCCGGGATGCATGCTGTACATAAATTGTAGCGGGTTCAAATTATGTATCTGAGATACCCAGAGTAGGTTCCATAGGGAGAACTCGGGTGTGGTGTATGGTGCACCGCAGTATTTCTTCCACCAGCCCAGAACATCTACGTTGCAGGACGGGGTTCGATTCCCTGCGCCCGAATGTATCGTGGAGTATCGTGGAAAGTTCAGTTCTTTTTTTCGACTTTTGGTGTTCGTAACTGAACGCGGGTGAGTATTCAGTGCGCAGCCCATCAGCAAGTCGGGATGCACCCTCACATAAACTGTGGTGGGGTTCGATTTATCTAACATATCCAGAGTAGGATGTACAGTAGCTGAGAAGCCAGTACCACACCTCCCGTCTACAGTCCATCGCGCCTGAGGGACCCACATAATACGGTGTCGCGGCCTGTATACAACCAAAGAAAGAAAATAATTAGACTTATGAGGGTTGAAAGTACATACGATCGCAGTGCGATAGAACAGCTTGTTTGTCATGGCGCGCCTTCCCTCAAGGTCGCCTGCAAGTGCGAGCTGGATTCAGAGCACCCCAGTACAGTTATTGCTCTGGCCCTGAAACGTTGTTGGAAGCTAATGCAACCAAATACTCAAGGCTTTGGGAAGGGCCTCGCCGAGCCTGACTAAACCTTGCGGAAGAGGACTGGCCAGAGCGCGGCGTGGAGAGGGCGAGGAGGGGAAATAGATGAGATCCTAGTGAAGAGGGCCCCCTGTCTGAAGCTGAGTTTAAATGCGACAGATAACGTGGGGAGGATCATATCCGCGAGATCGCCCGTCTTTTATACCGTCCTGGGTGCGGTGCAGAATTCTTGGGTTGTCAGACGAAAAATAGAGTTGCTCTTTATTTACCTTCCCTGAGAAATAGGTATGGATATGCAACGAGAATGCCAAATTGCGGCATTCTTGGCCGGGCCTTCAACCAGGCTAAACCGACGACAAGATTTCGGTGGCTTAACCTTGTAGAGCTCCGGAGGTCGCTGGCTGATGGTCGAGCTAGGGTTGACGTGCTGAACCAAATGTCTTCCAGGACATCCTCCTCGGTTCCTCGTTGACTTCGAAGCGAGCAAAAGGGAAGCCGGTATTCGCCCCATGCCGGGATCAGAGATTCAAACTCCGCCACGGTCAAATCAGAACACATTCGTGACAAATTCGTGACTTCCTTCAAACCAACTCGAAGTCTCTAATTGGTCTCCAAAGCTCTGACTCTGACCTCCAAACAAGTGCCCGAATTCTTGGATTCATCCTTACGTCGACGGTATGATAATGCTTGGCAAAGTCACGGTGGCAGTCACAAAGTTGGCTTGAAGAACTTGGAAGTTAGAACTTTGGCACACGTCGGACTCGGAAGTCTGACCGAGCTCTAGCACGGTCAATGTCACTTTTGGCGTTGTGGAACCGCTGCTGTTCTACTGTATAAAGTTTATATTGCTCCAATGCCTCATATAGATGACGTTTGCTCGGTAAAACGGCAGCTGCAACGGATATAAAGAGCTAACGCTGCGAAGTCCAGATCTGTATCAAACTCTCATGTCCATCTCCCTTCCTCAGCGAACCACCGTCTTGATAGTCGGCGCCGGCCCATGTGGGATGGCTGCGGCTCTGTCTCTGAACCACCAAGGAGTTCATGATATCGTTATCGTGGACGCAATCCTCGCTGGCGAAAATTCATCCAGAGCGATGGTCATCCAAGCCGCGACGCTCGAGGTGTCTTTGTACTTCTCTATTCAATCGCATCTAACGCCACAATAGGCCCTCAACACCGTCGGATGCCTCGACAATCTTTTAGCTGTCGGCGAGAAAGCAGAACGGCTCAGTCTCTACGATGGCAAGTCGGTCCTCATATCCACCGACTTCTCGCTCCTGTCTCCGTACACCAAGTTCCCCTTCGGCTTAGCTCTTCCCCAGTCCAATACCGAGGCCGGTATGCTAGAGAAGCTGGATCAGCTTGGAATTAAAGTCTTGCGCCCCCTTAAAGTCACTTCCTTGAAGCCTTCGCAAGGCGCGGAGCATATGCTCGACGTACAGTTTGAATCTGGTGAAGTCATTCAGGCCAAGTATGTCATTGGGGCGGACGGAGCCCATTCCGTGGTACATCTCCCGTGTTTTACACTCGCAGGAGCCGTTTTCTGAAATGTCCCAGGTCCGCAGCGAAGCCGGTATCGCGTTCAACGACCCGGACGGCGACGAGAAGCATGACTACGGGGCGGTCTCGCAGCTGGCCCTCGGCGACGTGTCGTTCACTTCCCCGCCGCAACTCTCTACAACGTCATCAAACGGCCTCAGCCTCACCATCTCTGCCGGCAATTTCGCCATCCTCGCGCCCTTCCCCGCTGCCACCTCACCTGACCCGACGCGCATGGTGTATCGCTTCGTTTCCGGCGTCCCCGTCGAGGACGGAATCGCCCCACATGCACCGAGCACGCAGTACCTCCAATCGCTCATCGACCGCTGCGGGCCGCCGTCACTCTCGTCAGACCCCGCGGTGAACCCGCACCCGACGCGCATCGAAAAAATATATTGGTCTTCGCGCTACCGCACGCGCTCCGCGGTTGCCGAGCGCTATTTCACGCGCAAGGGCGGCGCGATCCTCCTGATCGGCGACGCAGCCCACATCCACTCGCCCATTGGAGGCCAGGGCTTGTCGCTCGGTATTCGCGACGCGATCAGCCTGGGCCCCGTGTTGACCAAACACATCGAGCTTGCGGGCCAGGGAAAGAAGGAAGATATGCTGCTCGAAGAGTGGGCGGTAACCCGGCACAAGCGCGCAGTTGCAGTCATTGCGTTGACGAAGGAGGCAATGGGGATTATCACTACCCCAGGCAAAGTGTGGGCCCCACTGGTGTGGATTGCATACGAAGTTTTGCGCTTCATGGGCAGGTTTAAGTTTGTTCAGCGGATGATCGCATACAGACTGAGTGGACTGACCGAGATTTGAATTTGTAGCTCTACTGTTTATATCCCCAGCGCTGATCCTGCTGTGTAAAATAGTTTTTTTTGTACCAGACCTCTGAATTCGTCACTGTATCGTTTGGGTAACCTCCCCTCTCCGTAATTCTTTTAACAAGATGTGTAAGACAAAGAGAACATACGGCGGGGAGTCTCGGTCGCACAGCCCATAGATCGCAGTTGTGGATCGTACACCAAGTTTGCTTCCCTTCTTCTGTCTCTGCGTCCTCTGTAAATAATAATTTTGGAGGGTGGAACAACATTGGGCTGTGAGGGAGAAAATCTATTTCCTCCCACTATGCTGACGCGCGGAGTAGCCCCGTCAACTGCTGAAATCTCCTTGCAATGCTACGTCGTATGAATTGTAGCCGTGCCCCGTGCACCACGTCAGCTTCTTCTCATACTCATCTTTTTACAAGTCTCGCCAAAAAATCGAGTTCAAACTAGTAAATGAAGAGTCCTACTATGCGGATGCGATAAATAAGGCGAACTCCATCAACCGCTTGAACGCCTTGAGCCAAATCCATGCAATGGCCTTTCGAGGCTTGAACTACGAGACAGAGAAAGAACCTTGGACCCTGGGAAGGAGAAGGAGAACTAAACAACAGCTGCTTGGTAGGCTTGGCTTTTAAAATCTTAAACCTCTCTTGAATGCAGCTGTATCACCTCCCCCTCCTATGATTCTCTCCCTGTAAGGCTCATCAAAAGAAAAAGGTCGCTCACTGTCATTACATGCGGAAGGGGAGAATCGAACCCGATCAACTGCTCGGAAATCTTGAACATCTATGAGAGTGCAGCACTACACCATGCGACACGTCCGCTTGTTCCTCCCATTCCGTAAGTCTGCCAACAAAATCAGGGTTGAACAGCAAGGGGAGAAAAAAACGCCCAGGCAGAGAACTCATGCGGACGCGGGGAGTCGATCCCCAACAGCTGCTCAAATTTGGTATCTGACTCTCTTACTGATCACAGCAGTACCCTATGTACCACGTCTGCGTCTCCCTCTAACCCTCTCCCTTCTGTAAGGCCGACAAAATAGAAATAAAAATGTTTTCAACAGGAAAATGTGCCGGACGGAAACATGCGGTCGCGGGGAGTCGAGTTCCAGAATTCCTCATTCTGCTGTCCGTAGATGACGAAAACCTTGATTCGACGTGTGAGCGATAACCGAGGCAAAAGAAAATATGCAGGCTCATCGAAGCGGTGCAGCATCCACATCCCTCCTTTTTCCTTTCTCAGTCTCTCTTTTTCTGACCAAAAATGAATGTACAAAACCATGCGGACGCAGGGAGTCGAACAACAGCTGCTCAAATTTCCCATTTAACTCGAGAGCCTATTAATCGCAGCTGCACCCGTACCACATCCGCCTCCTATCCTTCCTCTGTCTGCTCTGTGGAATGGATTTGATCCACTATGGCTCGGAGGAGACATAGTTATGAACGATGGTACGAGAAGCGGGAATCTGAGGTATGCGAACGCGATTTACAAATTCCACACGGGGCCATCCTTGGACGTCGCATCCTATATCGCGTCCTATCCCATTTGACGCGTCGTTAGAGGTGAGCAGGAAATGTGACGCGACGCGCCTTGTCACCTCACATGCTCGCGGTGCCAGCAAGTGACACGTCACACGCCCACTCTCTCTTTTCATTGAGACACAAAAGCAAGGGGGAAAAATCGGAACGACGAGGGGAGAGCAATTTTATTCCGATTTCCTTTTTATCAAAGCAAGCAGTCAATGACATCCACGATAAGAGTACGAAGTCTAGAAATGGCATACGAGTCTAGATAAATTCTACTTTCTTTCTTCCAAAGCGCACCTGCTTAAGCATGAGTCTCGCTCAGAAAGACAGACGCGATAACCACGGAACTCGTACCTCACGCACTCACGCGTACTTCTGCAAAAACGCTCGATGGAAGCCCTCCAGCTTCCCCACGTACTCCTCCACTGCAAAAGAAATTCAGTCGAATCCTTCTTTTACTCGAACGGCACTCACCCCCGGGGCACAAACACGTCAGCCGCACATGCCACTCGCCCTCCTTCTGCCCGAACCCACTCCCGGGCACCGCGCAGATGCCCGTCGCTTCCAGGAGGCCCTAGATGAGGGGGTTAGCTTGCCGTCCGCGTCTTTGATGTTGGAAAGGTGCGCCATTGCCGTTATCGCCGTCCACGTCGACGTATGCTGGTACGGGACGGGACCCTACTCCGTCCCCCTTCATCCTCGTACTCTCCTGGTACGGGACCCTACTCCGCCCCCGCCTCGCCTCTCGTCCTCTGCCGTCGAAGCTTCTACGGGATCCTAGCCCGCTAGGAAGAGTGCGACAGGAAACGACGTCATCCTCGCCGCCGCCGTCGTCGCCCACACCCCATTCCTCGTGCTCGTCCCCGTCGCAGCAGAAAACGACGGCGAAACGAATGTACGGCAGGAAACCGAGGGAAGAGTGCGCCTCTGTTCTACGGGAGACTAGCCTTCATCCTCGTCCCGTCCTCGTCTCCGTCCTCGCCGCCGCCATCCCCCCCCCTCAGAAAAAGCGAAGAAAAAACTACCCACCATCGCATACACCGCATCTGCCTCTTTCCCTGCTGCGCGTGCCTCCTCCACCGCCTTTGCCGGGATATCGATCTTGGGGAAGAGGTATAGGGCGCCGGGGGAGTCGACGCAGGAGACGCTGTGGGAGAGGGTGAGTGAGAGGTAAGAGACGAGAGGGGTAGGGAAACGGAAGATAGAGGAAAAGAGGGCAAGGAAAATGGAGGGAAGAAGGGTGAGGTGAGGTGGGGGAGCGGAAGATGGGGGGAAGGGCACGAGGTGAGGGTGGGATGAAAGATGGGGAAAAGAGGAAGGAGGGGGGTATGAGGAGGAGGGGAGACGAGAAATGAGGGGAAAGGAGGGGTACGGGGAGGAGCGAAAGGAGGGGAGCACGCGACGCGACGAAAAAAAAAATGGATGAGGAGTACGAGGAGGAGGAGGGGAAGTCGAAGTACGACGAGGAGTACAATGGGATGGAGGAAGGAGTTGGGTACAAAAAAAGACTTGCCCCTCCAGCGCATTCAGCCTCGCCGCCATAACGCGCGTCCTCGTCCTCAGCGCCTCATGTATCCCATCCGTCTCGGTCTTCCACAGCGCGTATGACGGCTCGCCCGCGCGCGGCGGGCGCACCATGCTGTCCACGCCGATCTGCCCCGCGAGCGGCGGGCAGAGGCCCACGCTTACGAGTTTGTAGATCAGTGCTTTGACCTTTTTCAAGAAAACGCGTCAGCCAACTCTCATCTTCATGCTCTCCAACAAAACGGGAGAAACAAAGAAACACACGCACCTCCGCCCCCACATTTGTCAACTCAAAATACCCGCCCCTCCGCCCACACTCCCCGCTCACGCCCTTGCTGATGCTATGGAAGCTCACCAGCGGGACGGGGCTCCCCAAATCGCGCACGACCTTCTTGAAGCTCGTGAAAGGGTGCGTATGGGGCTGGTGCAGGTTCGCTTGGTAGACCTCGTCGGCGAGGAGCACCAACGAATGCTCCTCACACACCCCCACCAACTCCGCCATCGTCTCCGCGCTCAGCAGCGCGCCCGTGGGGTTGCCCGGGTTGATGATGACGAGCGCCTTGGGGCGCACGTTGTCGGCTTTTGCTTTGGCGAGGGCGGCGGAGATGGAGGCGACGGAGGTGGACCAGCCGGAGGATTCGTCGAGGAGGTACTGGGAGGATAGTGAGTGTGGATTAGGATGGAATAGAGGGAGAAGAGAGACAAGATAATGATAAAGAAGATGAAAGGAGAGCTCACAGGAATGGGCTGCCCGTGGTGCTGCGCGAGCGCGGCGGTGTAGAGGGGGTACTGCGGAATGGGGATGAGGATGCCCGCATCCGGCGCGTCGATGAGCATGTTAATGAGCAGGGAGACACCCGCGGAGGCGCCGGCGGTGAGGAAGATGTCGTCGGGCGAGGCGGGGTGGGCGTCTCGTTCTGCGGGCGAGCATTAGCGAGCGTGGGGGGAGAGAGGGGGAAAGGGGGTGAAAAGTTAGAGGGAAGGAGAGAAAGGGAGAAGTGAGAGCAGAAGAGAGGCAGAAGTGGGCAGCAAGGCTGGAGAAGCCAAGCTTGAGACGAATCGGACGCGCATATTCTCGTACAGGCGATGAATTCAGTGGAGATGCGCGGAGATGCGCCGCGTAAAGCCATAAGAATGTACGGCCACTCGCAGACCGGCATATAACACCACGCGAAAGACGGGATACAGAAACAGGCGCGCCCCGACGAGCCGTGGCGCAGCGGAACTCGGATTCCGTGAGCGGGGGTATCGCGCTCGTTGGCGCATTAGCTAGTATCAGGCAGCCAGCCGCCGACATGCAGGCGCGCACACGCGAAGCTCCAAGCTTCAAGACTTTGAAGCGAAGGCCACTGGTCGTGCCGCGAAGCGATGAAGGCGTCGCGGGCCAAAAACGCGGGCATCCAGACGCACGAGCAGACCGATACGTAGATGCACGACGAGGGGTGCACCCTGACCGAGTGCCGACCCCCGATCGCGTCCCACCCACCCCGTACACGGGCATCGCCGAAACCCCACAAACAGTATCGGGCGTCGGCCATACCACGGCTCCCCGCACCGGGTACGCGGTCTTAGCGGATCCCGCTCGAGCCGCCCGTCAGGCAGTAGTCCGCCAGGGTGGCATTGGCAAAAAGCCAGACAAATCGAGCATAGAGGAGCCACGGGCAAGCGCTGCCCACCACGACATCTCTCGAGGAGGACATTAACCATAAGGAACAGGGCAAAGACGAAGATCGAGGAGGCAACGACCTATTAGTTGGCCGCAGGCACGACCAGCGGCACACATTCCCATCGTAACACCCGCACTCCGCTCACTGCGGGGCAGACGGGTATACGATCCGGTCGACCATTGTGCGCCCTCCAAGCCTCGCCCACCCCGCATGCGGGGGATGCCCAGCGAGAACGTGCGGAATGCGAGCCTCAGGCGCGACCGGGGTGGAGTACGGCCAACTCCAACTCCATACAAAAGCGCCGGATATAGCACCGCACGAGAGTTGGGACGGGATATAGGTGAAAAAGAAGAAAAGAAAAACGCGAGAGATAGAGAAAACGGGAAGAGAACGGCGCATGCGGTTTACAGACGTGCATGAAGCGCTAGCGCCGCGCCCCGACGAGTATGTATACGCGCCTGGTCACACGCCTGTCCTCCGACCCACGCGCCAGTGAAGCTAGCTAGCCACACCGCGTTCCCCCTCAACGCGCCGTTAGGTGAACGGCTCTCCGCACCGACGCACCGACACACCGATGCCTCGCGTGGTAGCGGTATTAGCGGTGGTCGTATACACTCGTCCGCGTCCCCAATAGCATCGGGGTGCAACAATCCCATTGCCAATAAGCAAGACGCGACGCAATCGGTAGACGCCGCATAAATGCGGGAGCGCAATGTGTGCATGCCAGTCGCCCAGCCATGGCGGCAGGGTGTATGGCACCCAGCGCATATAGACGCGAGTGCACGAATGGCAACCCAACGGGTCGTCCAATCGCGAGGCGATGGGAGGGCATTTACAGAGACACCACATGCGGCGTTAAGCTCTCTGCACCCCGGGCTTCCGCACCCGATATTCCCCGACACATCCGTCTGCCTTGTTTGGGGCGCTCGTGGAAAACTTACATGAACGGCGCCTGGCCAGCGGGTGTACAGCGAGACGTAGCGCGCACCCGGGGAAAGGGTGGCATCGGCGGGCAGCGCCGCACTTCAATTCAAGACGAATTGAAGCGAAGGCCGACCACGAGATCCATGGACGTCGCGAGGCCAAATATAATGGGAATCGGACGCGCGAGACGGACAGGTACGAGCGTGCGAATGGCAACCAAACCCGAGACCCTGGGGAGGAAATATACAGAGACGCACGTACCCTCAATAAATTTGGCCACACTCTTGCGTATAAACGGCACGCCCTGGCTGTGGGAGTACGCGCCGATAGAGCCGATCTCCGCGCTGAGCTCCTTTGCGCGGGAGACGACGTCAGGGGGAAGACGCCGGGTGCGAGGTCGGCGAGAGCGGGCCACTCCATCAGGGCTGCTACCTGGCATTCGTAATTAAAATTATTGAATCAAAGAAAAGAGGAGCACCTGGCGCGTAAAGTAATCGGGGGCTGGTCGAGCCCCTTCTGCTGGGGTTCCCATATTGCTCGAGATGACTTTATCAAAAGGCAGACCATGCCGGCGTCTTGAGCTGCTCGCGCAGGACATCGGCCTTGATAGCGAGCTCGCCGCGCACAGCGTATTGCACCGTCAAAGCTGGGGGTTGACCGAATCGAGTGTAAGGGGACGCATAGTTCTGTTGAGGAATCGCGATGGTGGTCGTAGCAGAAAAGAAGAACGGAGCATCGATTAAGTGCGTCTGTTTGGGATGAGAACGTGACCGTTGCCTGATGGTCTCGAACCACGACGACTACCTTTTTATACGGATTGCGGGATATGCGCGACTCGCAGCCTCACAATCGCGTTCAGCTCAAAAGCCTCAAAATTTCGCCGAGTCAGACGGCTAGCATTGTTCGGACGAATCGGGTTCGGCCGATATCGCCTATATATGTAAAGCCCGGTAATTTGGACGTCGCTTTCAGGCGGATGACCTTTCGAGTCAACTTTTCTTCTCAGAGCCAAGCCCGCTCATCACCGTATCCTGACTGACTAGAACTCGCACGCACGGTCTCCGCACACCATTGATATCTCCAACGACTCCCACCGCTCAGCGCTCATCCTTGATGAATCTACATATTCAATCTCTACGTGCAATCTACGCGTCTCTAGCCTAGCTGTGTTGTTGCTTGCTGGTCGTCACCGCTGGCAACAATACAAACGAGCAACGTTTGTGCATCTCCACAAATGCTCTCGGTGCTAACACTTTCGGGCAATCTCGGAACACTCAATGATCGACGGCATTATTTACCTCCGCGGACGCTTTCTCCTTGGAGGACTCTACTTCAAGACCGTGCAGGCCGTCTTCAAGCTTGTTATTATACAACGATCTCACAAATTGTAATTCGGCGCCGGCGCGTTCCGTCCTTCGTAATTAACCCATTTTCTCGTTGAAACATATTCACTCGGCGCGTCTCAAAAGCCTGTGTTCCCGAGCTTGAGTTGAAGGGATTGAGTTCAAAACCCCGATCGCAAGTTCACGAACTCCAAATTCGCCAAAAAAAAAAAAAGGATGAAGAAATTCATTATTCGGGCACGGGGAATCGAACCCCATCCTGCAGCGTAAAGAAATCAAAGTTGATTCGAACCCACTAGTAAATGCTGCCGTGCACCATACACCACACCCAAGTTCTTCTCCTTGAACCTACTCTGAATATATCAGGTAAATTGAAACCACACAATTTAAGTACTGTATGCATCTCAACTCACTTGCCGCTGCGTAGCTTCAGACTGATCATGAATACTCAAGTGTTCGATCGCAGAACGCAGAACCTAACCAACGGCTCCATCGTAGATTACGAAGGGACCAAAAACCAAGATTTAAAAAAAACCAAAAAAAACCAAAAAAAAAAGAAACTATTCGGGCGCGGGGAGTCGAACCCCGACCTGCAGCGTAATAAGGGCTAGCTGGTTTAATAACAGTAAGTTGCTGTGCACCATACACTACACCCAATTTTCTCCCTCATATCTGTACCAGCACAACTGCGTATCTGTAGTTCGGCCTACATGTGTCGGTGAGTCCACATCACCTTGACTCGCGTATAGTCCAGTCCAGTCCAGCCAAATATCCGACTCTACCCTCGAGCGAATTGTGATATAATAGTGAAAAAAAAATCAAACCTTGGCATACATTCAAACTCCGAAAGAGAAGAGAGAAGAAAAAAAGAAAAAGGGTGTGAAAACGAATTCGAGCACGGGGAATCGAACCCCGTCCTGCAGCAGGAAGATTGTTGACGACCAAGAAATACTGCCGTGTACCACACACCACGCCCGATTCCTCTCCTCGCATCTGCACCAGCATAAGGTAGGCGGATTTTATCACTCTGGTCCTTCCATCAGCTCATGATCACCAGCACTTGCATTCGAATGCTCCCCGCTGGTCCCGCTAAATATTCATCCTCGGGCTGAGATTCTAGAGACTCAGACTAAAATGCCTTGGCATAAATTCGACGGTCACGGAGAAAAAGAAGAAGAAAAAAGCAGATACTCGCACGATTATTCGGGTATGGGAATCGAACCCCGTCCTGCAGCGTAAAGCCGTTGTGGTGATGTCATAAAAGAAACGCTGCCGTGCACCGTACACCACACCCGAGCTCCCCACCAAAAACCTACGCTGGATATATCAGATAAGTTGGACCCCGTTCAGCGCCTTCACTATTTTTTTATGAGGATGTAACCCGATTTGCCGCTGCTTAATGGTGGGAGTTGGGTGGGAGAGCTTCGGACTGGATATTCACTGACGTTCGATTGAAGAACCCCAACCAACGGTTCCATTTTGTATTTACGAACGCCAAAAGCCGAGAAAAAGCCAAAAATAGGAGAAAATAGGAGCAAAAAACTGGACAGATAACGGATTATTCGGGTGCGGAGAGTCGAACCCCGTCTTCCAACGTAAATCGCTGTGCGGGCTGTTACGAAACGCTGGCGTGCACCATACACCACATCCGAGTTCCCTACCTCTCAATATATCAGATACATAAATTGAACCCGCCACGATTTATGTGTGAGCATGATGTGAGCGTACATCCGGACTTAAAATTACTTGATGGTGGGGGAGCTTCGCACTCATATTCACCATTGACAGTGCTCAATCGTAGAATCCCAAGTTCCAACCAACGTTTCGGCTCGATCAGGACAGTACGAACAGACCAAAAACAATAAAGAAAAGGAGGAAAAATACTCGGGAACGGGGAATCGAGCACCACCACCATCCATAGTTTTCATTCTGAAAGCTACTCTGGACGTGTCAGATAAATTGAACCCCCAATTTACATGTGACATGATGTGAACATCCGGACTTGCCGCTGCGTGATGTGGGAGAGCTTCGCACTGAAAGTACTCGCCCGCGTTCAGTCGTAGAATCCCAGCTCAACCAACGGCTCGATCGTAAATTTACGAACACCGGGGGCCGAAAACCCGAAAGAAAAAAAACGAGATCGCCGAGAGAATCATTCGGATGCGGGGAATCGAACCCCATCCTACAGCGTAAATCGTTATTGTCGCTTGGCAAAGCAAGGAGCGCTGCCCTGCACCATACACCACACCCGATTCCTTTTCTCATATCAGTACCAGCATGACTGGGGAATTTTATGACTCTGGTCCTTACATTTGGTCCTTACATTTGCTGTTTGCAGTCGTTGAATTCACGGCACATTACCTGCATTATCTACAGTCCAGCCTAACCTCAGGCCGAGAGACTAGCTAGAAAAGCCTTGGGATAGATTACAAACGGCCCAAAAACCAAAAAGAAAAGAAGGGGAAAAAAACATAAGATTGACTATTCGGGTGCAGGGAGTCGAACCCCGTCCTGCAACGCAGGTCATATTCAACGGTTATTAGTAACTGCTGCTGTGCACCATACACCACACCCAATTCCTCTATCTAGAACCTACGCTGAATATATCAGATAAAATTGAACCCGCGCCCAACCCACCACAATTTATGTTGTATGCATGCATCCCGGCTTACTTGATGGTGGCAATCTGCACCAAATACTCACCGGCATTCAATAGTAGAACCCCAACCCAACCAACGGCTCCATCGTAAAAGTACGAACGGCCCAAAAACCAAAAGGAAAACAGGAGTAAAAGCCCAGAATGGCGAGAATCATTTAGGCACGGGGAGTCGAACCCCGTCCTGCAGCTAACAATCTGGTATCCCATTGAGAGAGCGCTGCCGTGCACTATACACCACACGCGAATTCCCCACCTAAAACCTACTCTGGATACATCGAATGAATATTTCGTCAAAGATCCCGGAAACGGCCTTTACAAATTATAACCTATCGTTAACAAGTTGATCTGGATTTCGGCGGCGGATTTTATGGTCGAGTTTCAGTCTAAGCAAAGGCCTCAACGGTTCAATCGTAAAAACAAAAACTGGAGGAAGATCTTCCATTCGGATGCAGGGAGTCGAACCCCGACCTGCAACATACCGAGTTGGAACTATTACTAAATGCTGTTGTGCACCATACACCACACCCGAGTTATCTGTCTAAAACCTACACTAGGTATGTCAGAAAAAATTGAACCCGTCAGCGGCTCCACAATTTTTGGAGCATGTAACCGACTTGCCGCTTAAATAATGGTAGGAGAGCTTCGGACTGCACCATCACCCGCGCTCAATCGTAGAAGTCCAACCACCGGTTCCATAATTACGAACGCCAAAAGCCGAGAAAAACCCGAAAATAGGAGAAAAAAACTGAACAGAATCCGATTATTCGGTCCTTCTTTCTGTTGTAAAAGCTTTTTTCGCAAAATATTATGTGTTTGCAGATCGCGGACGTGCAACGTGGTTAGTGCGTTCCGTGGTCTGTGGTCTGTGGTTACCCAAGGTTTGCCGGGACGCCGAATAAACGGATCATCAGCCGGGTTCCCACGATTGAAGACATAGGGTGCGAGAATCAATGATACGGCAATTTGTTGAGTATGTCTTGCATAAGACGAGTTACCCCTGCTTTTGGTTTCTCATTTTTGTAGGCTCACACCAATTTTGAACAAGAAATCAAAGAACTAGTAAACTCTTGCTGCGTCGAGTGTTGTAGAACATGGGTGATATGTAGAATGTGAGTAACTTTGCAAACACGATAACAGATACTAGTCTCCCACCTGTACACTTTATTGGTCGAAATTCAATCAGCAAGGCGCACACAAAGTCTGTTGAAGTGAAACCGGGACTCGGCCCGCTATGGCAATCAACATCAAGTGATCGGCCTCGGCAAGTTCGAGTTCTGCACCAAACTCTGGACTTGGACGGAGCTAGGTGTTCAATGGTGCCAACCACTTTGAACTTTCAAAAACCACTGAAATCATCAAAAACCATTGACCAAGGAGCAGAAAACCACCAAAAACCAGGTTCTCAAACCACGAGTTGCGACAAAACTACGGTTCACGCATCACGAACATAGCGTGTTGGTTCACGTTCCGGAACCACATAATATTTAGCGATGAAAAAGGTCATATTCTGTTCAATGAACAGAAACCGACTCTACTAGAGCCGAGGCTGTGCCAACTCATTTGCTGATATCATGATGCGACCAATTGCAACAGCACAGCCAGTGTACAGCTTTGTCTCTCTCTCTACCATGTCGGACGAAAGCCTCTCCCATTCTGTGTCCTTCCATCAGCAATTCTCCGCTCTTCGCGACCGTCTTATGCAGATTCGCGGTTTTCCCCACTACTTCTCCCTCGCCAATCCTGAAAATCCAGCAGTAGATGGCCAGATCGACCGTATCACTCCACTCTGCTACATCTTCGATCTACTTCCCGAGGAGGATGGCTTCAGAAAAATCAACCACTCCGAGTTCAACCAGGAGCAGTACACCGCCAATCCTGATCGCGCAAAAAGGCATGCCATCGTTCTCTTTGCTATGCAGATTCGTACAGAGGAGTTCAAAAAGAAAATCCCCGCGTCCGGGATGTTTACTGTGACAGATCTTTGGGATCGTAACTCAACTGACGGGTTTCTCAAAGTATGTACGTTTCCCATTCCTGCTGTCCGCGTGCTCAGCGTTACAGGTCGTCAACACCGTTACGGCAATCGTCAATTATCTTCCGCCGGATGCGTTTGAAGGATTTGTGCCCGCTTTGCCCATGTCGAAGAACCTGCTTGCCCTCCGCGATAGCCCTCCCGATGATCCCAAACCTGCCCTTCCTACCAGAACACAAGAAAATATCATCCGCGAGCTGGTTGAGACTGAACGCAAATACGGAAAGGATATCGAGCTCATGCATGTTTGTTTTCTGCTTGATCTCGCATAGGATACCATTCACTGACTCTGCCGTAGAAATATGCTACTGTTTTGTCGCAGAGCAACTGGATCGACGATAATATCAGGCTTTCTCTCTTCCCCAATATGAACGAGCTTTTCAACTTCCAGCGCAAATTCTTAATTCGCCTTGAGGCTACTGCGGAACTTGCGTGGCAAGACCAGAATTGGGGACAGCATTTCCTTGAGGCTGTGAGCGCGCATCGTTATCTTTAGTGCTATCTGATCTGTTCTGCGTTGTCCTATCGCAATCATAGGAAAAGGAATTTAGTGAAGTTTATGCGCCGTACTGCGCAAACTACGTCAGTTCCTCTGAGTCCGTGCTCATAGATGAGGTGCAACAGAAGCTCGCCGTGCGTTTTCCGTGAGCTGGAAACAACCATATGGCTGATAAGGCACCTTCCGACAGCCGCTTAACCACTTGATAAACGTCAAGGCGGAACTGCCCGCCTTCATAAAAAAGCCCGTTGGACGTGTCTGAAAATACCCACTTCTCCTTGACGTGAGTATCTCTGCTCTGTTCCATTCAGTGCTGATTATGTTCTACTTTCAGTCGTTACTCAAGGCTTCGTCGGCTGCCGACTATCAACATTATAACGCTTTGAAACAAGGTTCAGAGGCTTCCAAGCGTGTCGGAGACCGGGTTAACGAGGCATTACGCCGCGCCGAGAACGAGCAGACCGTGAATTCTCTGCAGGCGCGTGTGGATGATTGGAAAGGCCACAACGTTGACAACTTTGGCGAACTCTCCTGTACGACTTCTTTGTTGTCAACAGATCGGACGTCGACCGGGAATATTACGTCTTCTTATTCGAAAAAATTCTACTCCTGTGCAAAGAAATTTCGAAGGACGCTCCGAACAGCCGGTCATTTTATGCGAGGAATACACCTCTTTTATTGAAGGTCGGATCTTTGTTTCCAATGTAACACAGGTGGTGCCAAGCTCGGAGACGGACTCGAACGCGTCGTGTTCGTCATTTCTTGGTTTTGAAACTTGCAATATCTAACGTTACAGTCCAATATAGCTTCCCCATATCTGAGACGGTACTCACTCACGGTCTCGTGGAAAGAAGGGGACCATGAACGCGACAGCTTCATCCTCCGCTGCCGTCAAGAATATCAGTTGAAGGAGTGGGAGTCGAAGATCAACGGTTTAATTCGACCATCCTGTCTGGCCTCTCAGCCGAACGATCTCTCAGGCGGCCTCGATACGGATGAACATCGACAGATTCTTCAGGCCACGCCTTCCGGCGGCAGCGGCAGCGGCCCTCCCCAGGAATTACCCCATCTCGACGCGACTTCTGCACGCGACACTATTCCCAGCGATAACCAACCCCCAGTGCAGACCGATAATAACAATGGCGCGAATCCCCCGTCTACGTTCCGAGTCGTCAAGGTGACGGTGCACTTCAACGAAGACATATTCATCCTACTGGTCCCGCGGACGATAGACTACGACGGCCTGGTGAGATTAGGCGCAAGATCCGCCTCCTCGGTCCACTGCCGGACGAACCGGTGCGACTGATATATAAGGACCACGACGGCGATATGGTGGCGGTCAACTCTTCGGAAGATGTGCAGATAGCGTTGGAGGATTGTCAACCTGAAGATCAGTTGACGCTGTACGTTAGATGAGCATGGCCGTTGTTTTGTCTCGTGTGCGTTACAGGCTGTTGGTTCGACCTTCTTATTTGTCTGGGTTCTGTTCGAGAGTCTGTATCTCTGTAGTTTGCTTGTTGAAATCTGTATGGCGTATCCTGGGACATCTTCCGCTTCGGAGATCATCCACGCTAACACCTCCAAGGCGATTCTATTATGAACGTTGGAGTGGGAACTCGGCCCAACTCGGCGTTCTTGCTTTTTTTTCAGTCCAAAACTCATTCTCGGGTGCGGGGAATCGAACCCCGTCCTGCAACATAAAGCTTTCAATGATTACAGTTCACAGTTAAGGACCACCATACACCACACCCGAGTTCTCCTTCCAGAACCTATGATAGATATGTTGGATAAATCGAACCCGCCACAGTTTACATGATGTTACGATGTATCCAAACTTCATGATAATGATTATGCTTTTTTTTGGTTCCATTTCACTTCGCGATTCACTTGCTTCTTTTCCTCGTTTTATTCATACAGAATTTCAGTAGTACCACTATGACCCATGCTAACAATCGAACATACTCTCCGCGTCCTTTAGAGGAACACCGAATGTCGTCGGTGATACCGGAG